>VXBL01009962.1:1365994-1393460 GCA_013400195.1 Aramus guarauna
TTTTATTATTTTAAATGGGATAGTCATGCTAGTTAAAAGTATTCCATAGTTTGATATGACACAGATCTCAACTCCTTCCTTTAAAATAAAAATTAGTCTAATTGATTCTGGCTTTAAGTTACATCTCACCATTTTCAGGGCAAAGTGATGCATGCAAATGACAGAATTCCAGGTATTCATTATGGATGTATACTTCCCCAGATCTACACAGGCACACATGTATCCACGTATATAACACTATACTAATAAAAACATTCACCTAATTTAATTTTTAATAAAATATTTCAGTTATTCCCTCACATTTATTTTATAGTTTTTGGTACCTTATCCCTTTTTAGTTAAAACACCTATCCACTTGTGTAGTCTGGTTTCTATTACTGCAAGATGAGTGCCTTTTTAGGCATTGACCCCTAAACAAGCCATATTGGTTGGGAAAGTAACTCATAAAGGCAGGATTCCTGTAATGCAGGAATCTTGAAAAGACTTAAGTTGTGTCTTCTAAAGTAAAATTTAAATCAAGAGCATTTAAATCCAGAGCCATTCCTAGGCAATTCACACAAAGGGGAAAAGTATTGCTCTCATAATGAACATTATTCAACATCCAGCTCCATGAACAACTAGGGTAGGAAAGGTTTTGAAACATTAGGAAAGTATCAAACTGAATCCATCAAATTTATTTGAAACAGACATAAAATCTTCTTATGGTCGAACAGTATGTTATGAAGGCTACAAACACTGGGGAAAATAGTAACTACTGATGAAAGCAGATCACACTGAAATATAACTTGGTTATAACAGTACATGTTTTCTAATTAAAATATTTATGTAAAAATATTATCAGGCAGATCTTATGACACACAAAATTTGTAAATATGAAAAAAATACATGAAAGCATCTGTGACAAATTACATCCCCCCCATCTTTTAAAATCTAAACAGATCTAGTGGTTTTGAAGTCAGTCAGTCATGTTTTGTCTTCTTCAGATATACATCTGACAAACTCAAAATATTTCAGAGACTGCATTTAGTGGTCCAGACGATGACTGCAGGCGATGGAATCACCAGGTCACCGGCACGGGTCACCTGTGATTCACCCACCCACGGGACCAGGCACCAGGGAGAAGCCAAGCAAGGGCAAAGTGCAACAGTGGTACCACACAGAGGGGGATGCACTTTGCCAGCACTTTTGAATTTGTGCGCACATAACGCATAGACACACTGTGTAAGGCTCGTAAGTGACTTACGTCACAGCGCGTAAATAGTTGTAAGACGTAATTAGTTCTCAGTGGCAAACTTCGTGCTCAGCATCTTGCAGGTCTGGACACTGAGGCTGCTTTTGTTAGAACATGTGTAACAGCAGAAGGAGGAGTGACGAACTGTGCACAGTGGTTTACCATAAAATATACACAAATCCAATACTGGGTTTAGTTATTCTGAGGATGGCCTTAAGTAGATCACGTATAATATATATACACAGAGTATAGGGATGTCTAAAGTGCCAGCATTTCATTAGTGTCAGACATTAATAGATCGATTTGCTTGCATGTCCCCTGACAAAAGAGTACAGAATTATTTTAGCTAGAATCTTCTATTGTAGCATGATATCATGGAACTAATGGAGAGTGAAGCTGTGACACTTCCTAGAGCTAGCCAAAGGCATGCCATATGGAATAGTAAGGCAAGGCAACATAGATTGTAATGCAGAAAAAAGAAAAAAAAACAACCCAAATCTATCTAAGCTAGAAAAATGATACATTGTTTTATCTGGAAGTTAATTTTGTCTTTATGAAGGAAAAGAAAATCATAGATAGATCATAAAATATTCAGAAATGTGTAGGTTAATGCTCAGGACACCGTGTGTTTACACATTTATCTTCAAACTAGTGAGAAGGCTTGAGATATTTCTGAGAACTTCTGGGGCAAGACATTTTTTTTGGCCTGCCAAGCAATCAGCATAAATTATGACTACAATTTTCTTTTATAATTAGTATTTTAAACCAGGAATTCTCCAAAATCAGTTCTACTGGCAGTAACGGGAAAGGAGAAGGCTGCCGCTTGGTGAGGGAGAAGGGGGGAAGAGGGGGAGCAGAGGGTGGCATGTCCCACTCCGTGTCCCTGTGGCAGCCCCTGAAGTCGCCTCCCCGGCGTGGGCTGCAGCCACCTCCAGTGGGCTCCTCTGCCACGTCCATCAGTGACCAGGGGCAGCCAGTCCCCGTCCACCAGCAGGAAACACTTCTGGCAGAGCTGCCCTACAACCGTACCCGTGCCACACAAGCAGAAAGGGTGTTAGTATAGGGGTTCTCTGATTAATGCTGCTCGTTAAAAAGTAACCAGGAATCCTGTTAAGGGCTGTGTGTTCCCTAACACAGGGAACCTTGTTTCTGCACATCGCATGGCAGCTGGTCCAGGAAAAGGTGGTAAAATGTGCAACGTTGCATTTAATTGTGCACAGAACATGCAATCTTTATTTCTCATCTCACGCTATCTTGATGCCCCAAATGTAGTTTAACAGAAACTAGAAGAATAAACTTGCACGATACGTAAACTTATCTAATATCAAATTAATCACAGTGTTCTTTTGTTACACTGCACGTCATTTGTATTTCACCTTGCTGACACCACATAGCAAAACAAAAGGAAAAGCAAACAGACTGTCACATTCTTGGTATATTAAAGACATGCATTTGAAGTTATGTTTGTGATAGAGATACACCAGTTCAAACTTAAGAAAACAAATGTATTTTTATGTATGGTAATTTCAATCATCTACTGATTGGAAATGGCACTAGTGAATCTTTATCTGGCATAACTGGTATTTACTGTTTTGTATTGAAGGAATAAGGTATACAGCTGCTCAGAGCAATTATGCAAACAAGAAAGAATGTTCTCAGCTGTGCTCTTTAGACCCCTCTTACCAAGAATTAGCATATATAATAACATTAATTAGGAAATGTCAGAATATTTTAATGCTAACAGAAGTGAAATCATATAACAGAATTACACTGTACTATAAATAATTTTACTACAGCGTTTTCATTTTTGTTTATATATCATTTTTGGGGTGAAATTGGTAGGAGGGCAAACATCTGATCAGTATTTTCGGCTAGCTTGTCTTTCAGGACTGCACAACCATAGATATCTGACAAATTAATAGTTATGCATACAGACAAAAAAATTAGAAAAATAATTGATTGAAAGGTAGATCCTTTTCAGGCTCTTCTGTTTCAATTTAAAGCTTACAGGGTCTTCTATTTCAATTTTTAAAAGATTGTACTACCACCTTTTCAATATCACAGGAAAAAGATGCAGCAAACCCCATTTAGCTTAATTTCATATCTAATACATAAATGTACTAATGGGTAAGTTCAGTTCATGAAGACTAATAAATATCTTTTGAGTTTTCAATAGATTTTTTCATGTATATATATAGGTACACAATGTGCATATAATGCTGCAGCACGTAATGTTACAGCATGTAGCATGTGCATTTAATACTACAGCAAGCACACGATGGCAACCTACTCATCTATTTAACTATTACATGTTAGCCATTTCTAACTCCTTGAAATGAAAATGCAGTATATTGTTTACATATCAGTTTTCATCTCTCCTTATCCTATCTTGAAAAATTATATCAAAGTCACTGAAGAAAATCAGTCATTATTTGTTTCTTATATGAAAAGTTGTTTAGAGAGATGCATATGTAGGGATTGGAAAACAATCCATTCCATGTGTATAATGAGAAATTAGAAGACTAAACTGTCTATTAACAGTATAAGAAGTGGCATTTCTTTATGGAGAATTAAACAAATCACTGAAGCTCTTGATCATATGAGGAAGATGTGATGGGGAATGTATTTATAGACAAGAAAGGAGATTTCAGTGAGTTTGGTCCAGAAGTTTAGAACAATTTGTCAGCAAACACAGTGGTAATATTGTCATGACCGATACACTGAGGTTATAATCACGAGAAAGTATGTATGGAAAGGTACTCTTATGACACAGAATATTTACAGTTGGAAGAAGCAAAACTTTTTTTTTTTTTTTCCTTCTCATTCAAAAGCAATTGATTTGGTATTACATAGATATTAAAAGCAACCGCCCTGAGTTTATCTATGTTACATCAATTGGTTCAACAATTTGAAAGAAAAGCATGGCCAGTAGGTATGAAACAGAAGAGGAAGCTAAGAAGGAGTGAGGTGATTGATCCTTAACTTCTGCAGGACAGAAGGACAGACAGATAAATGCTAGCTCCTAAACTTTGACGTGTGAGATCCCATTGGAAATATATCCAAAATATAATTATTAGTTATGTGAATGCTTAAGCTTATTCTAAAATTTTTATGCACTAGCTCAATTTAATACTTTTTTATAGTTGTTATTAAATATACAGGAAAGTCAAATTTATACTTACATGCTCACTAAAGATATGCATTTAAAGTCGAAATACACACACCATGTTTCATTATATAAACTATACATTTGGGTAAACGCTGTACAAATTCACTAACTGTCGCACATGGCCCTTCAGCTGTCTGCTCACTCTATCATTCTGATCTGTCACTTTACTGCAGAATTCAGAATGTTTTTGACATTTGTAATCAAAATGAAAATACTTAACACCAGTATAATTGGCCTGTGGAAATCTAGGGGACAGGGATCACAATAAATTACTTGTCCACATGGACTGCAAGAAAAGACTTACCCCAGTACATGCTGATGTGTGAAATTACTTTGTTAAAATAAGAACTTTTATTCCTCTCCACATTTTAAACTACTCTATCTTTTAGATTATTAAATTTATAAATGTATGTTAATTGCTTAATTTACCATTTTATTTTAGGAATCCATCTGCTTTGTATGCCAAAAGCATTGTGAAAATGTCAATTTGAATTAGTTTTGTTATGGTAAATACTGAACACAACAGTATATTCTGTGCTTTCAGACGGAAGTGGCACGAAGACAATTTTCTAAGTAGCATTTCTAATGTTTATATACTAACTCTTCTGCTAGCTGTAATGCACTGCAACAGTCTGAAAAGGCTCTGTCCAAATTCTACTGACAAAACAGAAGCTCTAATTCAAAATCCCCCCCTGCTCTACAAGTCATTCAAGCGGAAGGCTGCAAACAGGGAGCTTTGGATGCAACGTGTAGATATTTTTTAAGAACTCAGGGCCCACTTTTTAAAATAAACTACTACAACATGGAAACACAGTAGAAAACAGTATGAGAAAGCTCTTAGACATGGGTATCCCAATTGAATATAAAGGTTGACTAACACCTCTACATTAGTATTGCTGCAATTGTAAGGAGAGTCGATACAAGACACAGTCGCAGAATGATTCTATCAAGGGAAAAATAGTTCTCCAATTCATAGTGGTTCTTAGACTTAGACCAATGCAGAATATAGTGGAAAATATTTTGCGTCCAGTCCTGCAAATGTAGTCAGCTTTTTTTAAGCTAAGATTAGTTGAGTCAAGTAAACATAGACATCTAGCACCACTTCAGATGCATGGGGCTGACAGGATTTGAAAAGAACCTGTGAAACACCCACCGCATGGTGGAGTGGCACCTAGAGACCAAGCAGGATCTCCAGTAGTACAAGGTACCTTGTCAGTTTGGAGGCAACTGAGCCAAGCCAAGATACTTATTACCTACAAGACTCTCGACATCTACCATGCCTATAAAAACCAACAGATAGACAGGCATATTTAGGTAAACTAAGTCACACTGCATCCTAATCTTTAATGAGTGATAATCCAAATATTTTATTCTGTATAGTTGTTTTCAATTTTCATCTTATAGCTAATAAAGGGTGTGACCTTGAATATTTACTATTAAACCTTTCCCACTTCTATTAGTTCAGTCCTCAAGGTAATGTAATTCTTCCTCTAGGTTCTTTTTAATATTTCTGAGTTTTAACGTGCCTCCTGATTTTAGTAACCTGAACAGATTTCAATAGCATAGCGATGCGTATTGTGTCATGGTCCTTACTGAAAATCATAAACAAGATCAAGCTTACGTTCTTTGAGAAATTTCACTAGTCGTACATCCTCATCTAGACAGTTCCCATTTTAAAGTAGTATATTTGCTGGGTCTACTGTACATACAACATGTACGTATGGTATCCACTTGCCCAGTTAAAATCAGAAGCCATTATAAACTATAAATGAACAGAAAAAAATATTGTCCCTTACATCAGACAAGATCAGAATACTGGTTTGAGATGACTTCTGTCTCAAAGAATGTGTTATGATTTATATTCCAGTAAAGATGAATTGGTTTTCATTTTAATTTCTATTTGAATATTTATATATTCAATATATATATTTAATATTTATATTTTAATTTCTATTTGAACCAAATGTATTTGATTATGTTTTCCTTCAACATGTGTTCATGCAATTGAGGTTGGACTCAGAAGCAATACTCACTAAAAATACTCCTCTGCCTGCCCCTAAATATGGGTACTGCATTTCCTTTTATTCTCAAAGGTTTCATCCCATGTTAATAGATTAATTAAAAATCCATTTTACTTGACCTGAGATTTCTTTGCATAATTGTAGGATGGAGATTATCTTGTTCCATCCTACTCTGGGAACATTAAACTCTATATGAGGAGTGAGCAAAATTCAAAGTAATTTCCATCTACACAGTCTTATTAACCAGCCTGCATTTGTCCCCATACTCACTATCACATGAAACGGAAAAATGTAGTTTAATCTCTTAGGTCATATCTAAATTACGAGTAAAATCCTGACTTAATAAGGATTTTTTTTTTTTTTCCTCATCTTACTTTTAATTAGTTAAGTTATATAGCTAAGAAATCTGCTCATTCTGATAATTTTCATTTCGGCGCTGTACTGCCCAACCTCAGTACCATTCGGAACCACAACCAACTAAAAATATTATAATTTGTGTTGAAGCATAAAGCAAAGTAATTTAAGTTAATGGAAATGCAAAGAAAATTTTCTCTTCTTCTCTTCCTGCAATATTTTTAGTATAACTCAAAGAGTTTATTTCTGTGTGAGAATAAGTAACAAGAAAATGACCTCCACTGCCTTTGAAGCCAAAGTTTATAAATACTTTAAATCTTTTCAGCTGTTGTGTTATCCTTCAATTAGTATTAGTCACTGAGGAAAAGGGTATTGTAACAAGTAAGCTGAGGTTTTAGTGGGTTTCCCACCACTTCAGTGGCTTTCCTAAATCATTCTACTGCGGATTTCTTTTTTTAATATCTTTTTTTTAATTTATATTTATTTTTTTCTTTATGTTTTTCTCTTTGCTTTTCTCTTTCTTTTTTTTTCTTATTTTTCTTCCTCATCCCTTTTTTTTTAAGTATAATGAGTATGGTTAATCTGCCTTCTCAGTGTGGTTATGCTGGATACCTACTTTCATACATAACTTCAAATAATTAATTAAGTACAGGTTTTTATATATATATAAAAATGTTATAGAAGCTTCCCCTTAAGTTAATAGTGCTTACATGGAAAGATTTATACCATCGGTTTACTGGAAAATAAAACAATAAAGGTCCCACATAGGGACAACAGAAATCCATAGAGAGTATCCTTTGTGTTTAGCACCACTAAAATAAGATCTTTCCTCACCACCCTGCCTCAGTCAAAATCAGTCTGAAGAAAGATTTAAAATGTAAAAAATAAAAAAAATACATGCCTATTTACAGATTTGCTTTTTTTTTTTTTTCTCCCAAATTGTTGTTGGGGTTTTTTTGAGTTGTTATTTTCCCCCAATATTTTCAAAGGGTTATGGGTCCTCTAAAATACAATACAATCACTTTGGTTTATGCATATGATTAGCTCCAGAACTGTTTTAGAGTCTTCCTAGCAAGTTGGCAGAAATATAGATATATAAAGTGGACTGTGCAAATTTCAGAAAGATATAAAATTAGATTTTACAGGATCTGTTTTTAATCTAGATTTTCCATCTGAACCAAATTGGACTGATTGAGCACAGGATACATGAAAACATCCAAAATAAATGAAAAGTGAGTTAACGTCATCCAATCAACAGTGCAGCGTCACAGTTGAAAAATAAGTTTATGACAATTCCAACCTACAAAATGCCATTACTGTAGTGTTTTGTAGCTCCATCACCAGAGTAGAAACTTGGTTTTGTTTTTGAAAACATTATGCATTGACATGTTGAAACCAAATCTCTCCCAGTGGTTCAAAGATATCAACATAAGCCTTTTCAGTACACAAACATAACCAGTTTATTCGGCTGAGAAAAGCCCTGCTCCTATTTCTTATTCTTTTAGAAGTTGTTTATGTTTAATTAGGAACATATACCTTAAAACTAACTTGTATAAAAACTTTACACTTGAGCACACAGATCTGACAGTAATGAATGATTGCACTCATCCAAATAAATTCTGTATCAATATGGCTTCTCCCTTATTATTTCACTTTGAGCTGTTCTGCAAAAAGGAGTTTTCTACGTTAAGTTACACTTTTGGGAAAGGAGTGGATGGGAAAAAAGGATAGTATTTTAATTAGTTTTGAATTGTAATATAGCTGCCTTAATTGATTTCAAATAGCATGGAAAAACATCAGGAACAAGAGAAATAGCATCCTCGTTTAATGCTCGTTTAATAAGAATCACTGATTTAAAGTTCCATTGTGGCTGCTTTCATGGAGTCTCTTACACCCATGCCTGAGGAATAGTTTCATTTTAAAACAAATCTAGTTACGGCAATGAAAACTCTTTAGTGAAAATGTTCTTAAACAGTTTTCAACTTTGCTGCAAGGCTTAAATTTCAGACTCTAAGCTAAGTAACAAGATCTGGTCTTTCTCTATAAGCAGAGATCTACTTTTTAACAAGTGTTCTTTTCTTTGTGCCTTGCAGGTTGGCAAAATTGGATTTAATCTCTCTCTGATGAAAGCATGTCCCACAGTGATGGATTAAAACTATGTCATTGGCTTCTAAATTAATCCAAAATTTTGTTACCTGAACTGTGTTTTCTGTGGAGAACAAAACAGTCCCTGTAATAGCTAGACAATACTCTGTAAACACCGCATACATGGAGGCAAAAATCAAAGTCCTTTCACATCCTCTGGGACTTGAAACTGCAGAAGTATTCTGACTTTAGTCTAATTTTAAATATTCTCCCATATTATAGCTATTCACATATTTCATATTTATCCAGCCACTGGACACACTTGCTGAATGTATTGCTTTCAAAATATGATAACCTTAAAGTGTAAACTAACGTACTGCCAGAGAAATCATATAGAATGTCTTTTAAAATAGTATAAATCTACATGATCAGATGTGCTGTTATGGAGACAACAGTAATCCCCTATCTCCCATTCCAGAGATGTTTCTCTAAGCATCATCTTCCCACTATAAAAATTCTCAGGTTGTATAATTTTTTGGCCTTTCAGTCCATGGCTAGCTGTTTGTGCTCAATCTGTCAAGATTGATGAAAAATTAGGTCAATATAATGGAAACCAATACTCAGTGATATTTTCTATCATTATTTTAATATGTTTGTCTATACTGAAGTTTGAGTTTATGCATTTTGTGTCATTCCATCAGACTTAAAACCAGCATCTCTTCTACCTTTTTCATTCCATCAAATATGGGGGGTGGGAAAGGGATCAATATGCCTAATAGAGCTTGAAATGAATTTGACTTTTTGGTTTACTTCCATGTTTTTTGTACTAAATTCCTCAATGCACGCTAATGAAATAAAGACATGACAACTTTCTGTTATGGGAACAGAATTTGTTAGATGTCACAGAATCAGCCTAAACAGAGAAGGTGTAACTTGATAAAATGCATGACAGGTTACAGGTTCATTTTGTTTACCCTTTTCCAAAGTCTTGTTTTCTTCTCCAGACTTATAGTGGCAGGCAGGAATGAGAGAGGAAAAAAGGTATATGACAAATGTTACAAGTGAAAAATTTGTTCTTAAATTACAGTACAAATATTGGATAAAGCATGTTCTACTAAACAGCTTGCTGGGTAATCAAGGTAGAGTAGAAGGCTACATATTTATTGTGTACATATTTATTGTATACTTAGCCACAGTGTAAGCTTCCGAAGGAAGACAGGATGCTCAGGCTGGCTGATGGTGGGGATCCCAAATGATAGAGGCAGGATGGATAGAGCTGCAGATGTCTTAAGAAAAGTAGCATGCCTGCCTGTCACAGGATGAAGACCCATGGGCAGACTTTAACGGTGATGGAAAAGAAAGATTTTCTTTTTCAAGAAAGAATTTTCAAGAATTTTTTCAATCCAAGAAATCACCGAAGAATGCTGGACTGAAAGGAAGTAGTGTATGGAAGGATGTCTTGCTAAGAACAAAGGGAATAGTTTTGTTCTCGAGACTTAATCTTCCTCACCCAGAAGTTCCAGGTTTTCCCTGTTTACAGTCTGATCTCATTCTTTTTTACTACTTTGTATTCCAAAGATATTAAAGTTTTAGAGATACTTAGCCTTCAGTGTAATTTAATATGCTAATTTGGAAAGAAAGGGATGAGTACAGCTAACTTCAAAGTTCTTTGTGATGTGAAATCTTCTCACAGGCAGTTCAGAGTTATCTAGGATTACCTGCTTTAGCTGAGTAGCAATTCAATACTATTTCAGTTATTGAGTGTTAGAGTATTTAGAGACTATTTCATCACATTCCCTCTGCTACATGAATTGAAAAATATCTGATACTTCTATTGTACCTTCAGAACAATTCCCAAATCATGAACCAGGAAAACAATCATTAGGTATAAATGAATAAACCTCAGGATGAAATGGGTTTTGTTACTATAGATTTTGAATGTTTAAATTTGCTTTACATTTATAAGCAAATAAATAAATTTATAAATGTATATTTTTGTAAATATATTTATAAAGAAACTTAGAAGTTTTTCTGTTCATAAATGCAGTGTGTATTCAGCATGATGACAGTCATCTGACACATTGGGAGAAAAACATTTTAAAAAATCACTGCATATTATTCAATAATTCCTATTTCTTACATGCAGAATACTCATCCTATAGAATTACTTGCTAGTTTAAAATAACAGCATTGCATATGCAGACCTTGGAAAATAATATACGTTCAAGTAACTTTTCAGCAAATTCCTAGGACAATAAAGGATAAGTATGTAAGATCTTCTCTCATAACACACTCTGTCTTCTCCAGGCCTGTGACAATTATCATAGCTACTGGTTTGAGCCAGAATACCATAAAAAAAAAAGTGCAGATCTCTGCTCAGTACATGACTTCTAACTCTAAAACTACATTACAAAAACACACTCTCCTCCTGAAATGTTCATCCAAATTAAAAGATTCTAAAAGTGGTCAATAGCCATTTTCTTACATTTTTTAAATATGGTACTATTCTTGAAACTGATTTAACATTTTGCATACTAACCTTTCTTTAAAACAAATTACTAAAATGATGCATTCACTGTTTTGCATTCAAACTTAATGTAAATTCATACATTCAAAATATATCGATTTTAGCCTCTAAAGGTAAATGTTTTATTAACATAACTTTTTATATCATAATTTTTATGTTTGTTACTAATTTAGACAAAGGAACTTTCCATCAATCTCAACTCCCTTAGAATTCCATTAAAATTCTGTGGTGGGAACTGCAAGACAACTGCTGATAAGAACCATTTCAGTTCAATTCATTTTTATGCATCAGAAATTAAATTAATACAAGGAAATTACTCTTTTTTTCAGACATTTTTTTCATCCAAAAGAAATCTATAAAGCAAAATTGTCCATTAAAATCAATACAATGGAAATATGTTGTTTCCCATTAAAAAGTGATATTGCAATTAAAATTTTAATTGAAAATGTTAATATTTTTAATTTAATAAACCTTAGACTTAGGAAACATACAAAAATCTTTTTCACTTAAAATGTAATTTCCTAATACTTGTATTGTTCAAAGTACAGGTAAGGTCCTGTGTTCAGAAAAACAGAGTTTCAGCTTTCAGCTCTCCTTCACTATATACCACAAATGGTAATCATGAAACTCTATACCTTAGCTAAATATCTAATATGATTCTTAGAAATCAAAGAAAACACTACCTATTTTTTTAGCTTTATTTATCTGAAGTTAGTGTTTCAAACAAAGAACCAAAGCAGAATATCAAATTATTTTATCATTTGCCTTTTACACCCATTAGTGTCTTACTTCTATTTAAATAATTAAATAAATAACGTCAGGTAAAACCCCCATTTCTTCCAGACAGCTCGCTAGCTATTCAAAGCACGTGGGTTGTCACTTAGCAGAAATGTTTCGGAGAACAACACTGTAGTCCCAAGGACATAAAGGTAATTTATAAGCTCGCATATGTTTAAGTAAGGGAAATTTAATAGAAACTAGGAAATTAAATTTCTACTGAACAAAGATAATAGTTGGCTTTTTGAAGATTAATTTTTACATAGCTGCTAGGATACTGTGTGACTAGTATTCCTCAATAATTTGTTCTTTCGAGTTGGAATTATAATCGCTGATCAAAAATCACAGCTTTTATAATTCAAGTAACTGAATCAAGGAATATTTTGCTGGTTTTATACTTTGTTACAAACAATGTAGGCTGATGTAAATAGTTGTTGAAAGGTGACTAACCACACAAACCATTTCAATGCATATAGAAAGTGATTTGTCATTTCAAGACATACGTGTATCTTTGGGGGGAGCAGAGAGGGAGATATCTTCCCTGTTTTCTGTGGAGCAAGTAAGTTCCTATCCTAGAGTATTTTATCATGCAATGTTAAGATTATTACATTTTGCAGAAAGAAGATAATTAAAAGGATCTAGGCATACACAAGTGGTAGGATGGTGGATCTACTTTACTCTTGGACACTGAAGAGCAATGCTTAGCCTCATGAAAGGCTCCTACGCCAACCTGTGTATCGCAATTGAGTTCTCTGGACGTGAGGTTTTGCACAGCAAATCCCCAAATTGTCTAAAGGAAAACAGCAACAGTAGCTGTCTGCAGGTTGCTGCAGTCTGGATGATAAGGTTTAAAAATCAGTTTTGTCACTGAGCAGTTCATTATTCAGATGTTGTGAACAGGGCTGATTCGGGCAGGTTGTCAGGGCAGTAACAAGCATCATCTGCTCCACATGCAGTAGGCAAAAGCTGATCTCAATTCTTCCGACTACTTCTTAATTCTTCTGACTACTGGCTGTACTTAATGCTGAAGAGGACAAGTTTTTCCTTGCAATTTTTTTCAGTCACGTTTTAGTACTCTTTCATTATCAAATGGTATCTCTTACAAAGTAATCAGTACAAGAACAGAGGCTTCCAGCTATTATGGTAACAGCTTCTGAAACAGCCTTGATCATTTGTTTTTGCAGTATTTTTGTTTTTGCCGGATTTTTCTTTTAGCCTTTCACAAAGTGTTGTTATGGTGGAAATGTAGAAATAACTGATTACATTGAACTCTGGCACCAATATAAGCTTTTAACCCTGGAGTCAAAAACTCAAAGATAAAAGGTTCATAATTACATTGCATATCTAAGCAACACTGTTATTTTAAATATTCACATTGAATTAACTGAAATAATAAAAAAAAAAAGTAACATTGCTAAAATATGATACTTCAAAAGTAGAATATAGATTCAGCACATTATTATGGATAGTGGAAGAATAGCAAGATGACTGTTTTCCACCACCTCAGTGGACTTTGTTCTTTAAGCTTCAGCTGAATCATTTTGATCTTTCTCCATGTCTTGAAAGAGCAAGAAACAATCTTTTTGTTCATTATATAAAGATATAACAGTTTTGTTGTGGGTTTGGTTTTGTTTTTTTTTTTTTAATCTAAATATATTTATCTTTAGATAAGAACACTCCAAGCTACTTTTACTGAGATATAGAATTAATAATGTCCTTTCAGTTCTTGACACTTGGACCCTTCTAGAGACAATTGTAATTTATAGGTTTAATCAAATAGAAATATGCTCACCTAACTCTGGTGAAACGGAGACTGAGGTTAAAAAAATTCTTCATTCAAGATAGTTTTTTAATACATTTTCCTTGCCTTCCTCCATTTTCAAGGTCTTCCTAAAGGTGTTTTGTAATTTGCAGTAACAATTAGCAAATGAAAAAAAGTCTGTATTAAATAAAAAACAAAGACGTTTAGTCTCCAAAGAAAGGGAAGCAGAGGAGAAATGGAAAGAGAAAGGGAGCATTCCATTCTTCTAAATATGTTTCAGTCCATTTACCATTTTTTCCCATTGTAGAGGCATGAAAATAGCACACTTTAGTACAAACTAGATTGCAACCTACCATTCTTTAGCACCGTGGCAAATTTTGTTACTTTGCATGCAGACTACACTAATCAACTTTGAAACACATTAGAAACCTCAAGTTTAAAAAAAAAAAAAAAGTAAAAAAATGTAGTTTAAAATATAGTTTAAAATTAAATGTTTACCAGATAATTTTTAAAAATATACACTACCTTATTTACTTGGAGAAAAAAATCAGTGTGCTACAGTTGACACAACAGTTGCCCAGCATGTTAGAACTCTGCATTCATCACTGAAAAAAATTTAATCTCTGGTGTATTTCTATTTCCTTTACTAGCCATGACATGATGATATACATAAAAGCCAGAAGGCTGAAATGGAACTAGATGGAGACCTATACACCATGGCATCTGCTATACTTATTTTCGTCATCACCAATTTACTCCAGATTGCAAGAAACCCACAAATCCATAGTTCTATTGACAATGTGTTTTCCTCTAGTGTTATCATCTTCCTGTCCCTTCAAAACTAGCACCTCCCCTTTCAGAACTTGGTTATTTCAGTGGTTTATAGTGATATACATATGCCAGCTCAGACCTCTTGAATCTAACATTTTTCTGTGGTCACCTATTAGCTAGGGCTGTTTCGAAGGTCTGAGTTTTGCGTGAGCACATATAACCCCTAGTAATGTGTGACATACTGGATTCCACCCTTCCTTTTTTGCGTGCAGTCCAACTTGTAAAAGAATACCTCACAATGTCAAAAGCACTTTGATTTTTATCTCATTAAGATTTCTTCACGAAGAGAGAGGAACAGTTTCTTTTCCCATGAGTAAGGTTATTGATTATACAAATTTGAATATGGGGGGGTTTTGTTTGTTTTAATGGGCATTCACAAAAAAAGATATATTCTTTTTTTTCAATTTACATACTTAAAATGAACAATGCAACTGTTATACCTATAAATACAATTATGGTTTTAAATAATTTTCAGTCATAAATTTCTTATTCAAATAGCCTTCCAATGTTAGTTATCTATTATCTTTACAGGACAAAAAAACAACAACATAGGATTACTTATCTGACAAGGAATAGGGTAAAATAAAAAGGTAAATCTTAGAGGCTTTACAAATTTGACCTCATATATATTTTTTTTCATCTTAAGCTAAAGTAATGTTAATTTTTTTCTCCTCAGAAAGTGGAATTCACTTTGTCCTTTTATCAAGCATTGACTGATGCAAAGGCATTTTAGATCCAAAAGTAATTCTGTCATTTCTGAGGTTCCACCTCAACTACTAAATTAAACAGTGGGAATAGCAAATGGTAAATTAAGGTGTGGACCTAAAACACAGCATGGGCCTGAGATGCTGACATCCAATCGTCCATACTATTAGATTATCAGGGCAGGAAGTCCTCTCCTTTGAGCCCAGAGCAGCTCTTCCAAACTCACCTACTTGACTTCTGGACATTATACAGGTCTTCATCAAATCTATGTCAATTCATTAGTTTATTCTGAACATCAAGCATTTTCCCTTCACCTTCTCAAATGGGCAGTTTATGCAATGCAAATGTATTATCTGGGAATAAACAAAGTAAAGAAAAAAGAAAAAAATCTCCATTTATAATAGTGCCTTCATCTCATCCCTCTTCCTATTCATACAAATACACTAGAAAATAAACAGTAAAGAAAAGTAAGGAGGAAGACAAACTAAGAAAAAGAAAGGAGACGAAGATTGAGTATTCTCCTTTCTAGTATACAAAAAAAGAAAAATGTCTTTTTTCAAAAACACTGACTAAAAAGCCTTCAAATACTTTTAGAAGTAGCTAGCTACTATATCAGGAAATCACATTGCTGTCAGGAGAACCAAAGTATAGGAAAAGTAAGTTGAGAAAAGGAAAGAGCATCTGCAGGCCCCTGACTTACTCTTTCTCATCAAAAGGAAGAATCAAAATGAATGAAAATGGAAAAATAAAATAAAATAAAATAAAATAAAATAAAACAAAAAACAAACAAGGAAGAATGTGAGAGTTCATGAAAAGTAAATATTTGAATGTGTTACCTCTGCATCCAGTTACTTATCTGGATATTATTATGATTATATATTATTATGAGGATTTCTAAAAATTGCGTTTGCTTTCCTGGTCTGATTTGTGTCATTCCTGTGCCAAGTAATAACAAGACATACCATAATATGACATGCACTTTAATTGAATGCCTTCCACTAGAGCAATCTGCCACATAAAAAATATATATTGTGAAAAAAAAAATACAAAACTCTAATTTGGCCTTTTTGTGGTTCTATTTTAAATATTACTCTAAATGGAAGAGAAAAAAAAGTATGTCCTGTAGTGATAAATTTATAAAATTAAATACAACTGAAGCAGTTTAGTTGGCATTCTTAATATAATTTACAGATAGATTTTATCATCCTTGGCTAGGGGTTTGTTTGGGTTTTTTTGTGGGTTTTGGGTTTTTTGTTGTTGTTTTTTGGGGTTTGTTTGGGTTTCTGTTTTTTTTTTTAAAAAGGCAAGAACACAAAGATTCCACAGAAATGAGCTATCACATCTATAGCAGTTGGTAACACATTTATACTTGCTGATATTTACAACAGCTAAATGAGAAGTGATGTAAAACTGCCTGGCTTCTGTTAGCTGGATTGAAATTGTTGATTTTAGCCTACATGTGGCCACAGGGTGGTTTAAAATGTTATATAAGCTTAAAATATTTTAAATCAACACAATTCTCATTTGCAGTCTTCTGAATAAGAAATAATGTGCCAAAGTGATTAATAAATATTAATTTAAAAAAAAAAAAAAAAAAAAGAGAGAACCAATCTATTGTTAGGTCTACAAGCTTTTAAAAACTTTCTGCAGAAAACCTTGTAATTCCATTGGATTTATTTTTTTATTTTTTTTTTACAAAGTCCTTCAGTTACTAAGCATTTACACAAATACCTCAAATGTATAAAAGAAAAAAGAACAGAATTAACCAGTCCTTTCATGTTATATACTTCCATCTTTGAAATGTTTCATTTAATTTCAATGTCTTTAGAAAATAAGATTTTAAATATTCTGCTTAAATATTAAAATGTTTGTTGGTTTCCCCATATTCCAACACACTTAATTAGGATTTATCAGAAGCTCTTCACCTGAGTAGTGTCACTGAGAAGAATGAAACAAAGTATACAAGAGGCAAGGAAAAAATCCATTATCTTATTTATTCAGTAAGGGGTAAGTAACACTAGTGCTTTCCTATGTTGTGATTTAATTTGATTTTAAATATATGCAATAAAACTTTTTATTTTCCAAAATTAATATAAATATATTAAAATAAAAGAAAACCATAACTATAATTTTGTCAACAGTTCTACAGATTTGGGTAGGTTTATGACAATTTCTTTATTTTCAGTCAAAAAAAGTCTACCTCCTTTGAAGCTTCCTGATTCTTTTGGTATTTCTTTTTTTACTGAGGCTCAAATTCACTGGGTTGAATAATGATAAAGCAGAAATAAGGGGCTGATCTCATTTTGGCAGTCAGTGAAAGTTCTGGTCTAAGTCTATATAAAAAGAAAAATGTTTTAAAGAATCAGTTGAGTCATAAAATTTGTGAAATGAATGGTTTAGCTCCTGGTTGAAAATGAAGAAAAGGAAAAAAACAACTTCTATAAGTGCATCAAAAGGGCCTCTAGGACACAGAAAGTCTCATTCCAGCTAACTTCCTAAAAATTCACATATCTATGCATATATGCTATAAATAGATGTTTTTCTGTGTGGGTTGTGGGTATTTTGTTTTTGGTTTGGGTTTTTTTTTTTTTCATTGTTATTGGCAGCATTTTAAAATAAAATACCTTTTCATTAAAGAAAAAATCCCAACAGTCTTCACATTGAAAATTGTTGACCAGAGAGGTTGTGTGGTCTTCATCCTGGGGGATTTTCAAGATGTATCTGGGCCCTCAGAACCCTTGTCTGACCACACAGTTAACCCTGCTTTGAGCAGGAGGTGGGACTGGAGACCTTCTGAAGTTTCTTCCTGCCTGAATCATTCTCTGAGATGATTTTTCCAGCTGGGCAGAAGCACGTACCAATGTGCAGGTTCACCTGTGTATCTGTAAAGCCTAGACCACCCTGATTTAAATCTCAGCAAGTGTAAGAAATGGGTTTAGATAGGGCAGATATTCTACAGGTATACTAAGGAAAAAATACACAAAAGTTTATACAAATCTTAGACTGGGCCATATAAGCAACTAGGCAAAAAGTAAGCAGTAACCTCATGAAATTCTATGCACTTACACTAGAGAGAATAGTGTGAAAAGTAATTCTTAACATTAGCATTTTGTTTAGCTCCAACAAAAAAACCCAAAGAAACAAAAAAAAGCACCTCAGCAATGTTAATTTAAATAAAAGTTAAGCAACAAGACAAAACACCAAAACCATGTGCAAGTGGTAAGAAATGATCCCTGGAAAAAACCCATCAGCAATGTGCATTTAATACCCACAATTTCAGCTCAATAGACATAGGAAGACAAAGCTTCAGATCACCTAACACAGGGAATAGTATTCACTTTTCAAGTAATTTGTAAAAATTCTCATAGACATTATATAGACACTTGGGACAGAACAAAACCATACTTGATTTAAATCCGTTTAAGCGAATATTTAGTCTGTTCTTGTAGCTTATATATCTGAAATGTTAGACTTGCAGAACCTGAAGGATAACATAAAATTGCTATTTCTTGCTGAAAAGAGTACAGTGAATGAATCAGCTGAAGGTTTAAGTGATTTTATTCTCCCCAGGGTAGATGAAGCTGTGTTGACACATTAAGGGAAAGCTTGCAGGTACTTCATCTGTCTTTTCTGGTCTGCTAAGTCTCTGATATAAAATTCATAATGAACAAAATGTGGAAACAAATACCCTTTTGATTAGCTATTTATTTTTCTGAATTGGTGCATCCTCACTAACCATGTAATCATTGATTAAATTAAATAAAAGCAACCAAGTGAAGAGATGATTTAGTTATAAATACCTTAAAAGAGATATCTTTTAAAAAACATAAATTGCAATTACTGTCTAATTTTTGAAATAAGTTAAGGATGATGTCTTAGTTTCTAATTTCAATTACTTTCCAATGTAATTATAAAATAACTAAAACTTTGTCCATAAGTTCTTTTAGAAGTTCAGTAGGGATAGGCAAGAAAAGACAGGAGGATTATGTCTCTGCATGCTTTACACTATGTTGCTACCTACCATCTTTAATTTTTTTATTTCTCTATATCCATGTGGTTGTGAGCTTCAGGACTTATATTTTATATTTATAATATGTATTAATTAATATGTGTTTAAATAATTTAACTCATATTTAATGTGTCTGGATGTCTATTTATACTCTTCTGATGTAATGAACAAAAAAAATGAAATGTAGACAATTCAGACAAGTGCAAGAAGACGATTTAAAGTTGAAGTCTTAAAATGCTATTTCCAACTCCAGCATGGAGCGCATACCAATAAAAATTGTGGAAGGACTAACGCAAAGCCAGGAAGAGAGGATGAATCTCCCTGTGTCAGAAATAATTTCTGCAGCAGTGCAGAGGGGGTTGTCTGGGCAAGGGACATGCAGCTTCTAATTTGCTAGCTTAGCTCTTTTTATTCTGTTTTCCCACCTTTTAATGTCTTTTTTTTTTTTAACAATGAACTTGTGTAATAAGAATTGCAACATCCATAAAG
Organism: Aramus guarauna; assembly: GCA_013400195.1. Lineage (NCBI taxonomy): Eukaryota > Metazoa > Chordata > Aves > Gruiformes > Aramidae > Aramus > Aramus guarauna. The sequence continues at coordinate 1,385,955 of VXBL01009962.1, forward strand.
CAATAGCAATAGCCACACACACATATATTATAGATGTGAGAGGCTTATATTAAAAAAAATGTTGCAGAAGCCTGATGGAAGGCTGTTTATTTTAAAATGTTCACACAAAACCTTGAGAAGCCATTAGCTTTAGACAGGTATTTGAGTTATAGAACCAATCTGACCTTTTCAGGGATTTGCCAGTATTTATTGGCACTCCAAGTGACATTTATATTGTTAAATGAAAAGCTAAATGCCTGAAGCTGCCAATGGAGTAGTTATGAGGACAACACCTGATCACAGAATACTATAAATTACTTGGCCATAGCTAAACTGCGGAATTCAAGATCTTCTGATGATCACACTAAAAACCTGTTCAGTCTCTACAGTCAATTCATAGCAATTCTTTGCTGAAAATACCTTTATACAACTAATTATAAAACTAATTTGTTCAATATTATTTAATCTGCAATGATTCTTTTTCTGCAAACCCTTAATGAGAAAAACACCAATGCAACAAATAACAACCATTAGTCTACAAGTCTGTAATCTCAAATTTATAAAATGTTTATGTTTTCTAATCTTAGCCATTTTATTTTAAGTCATAAATTGTATTTATAACTTGATACATTTATCTTAAATAACATATTAAGATTTGTAAATTAATAATCTTTATTATTAAATTTATAATCTAAGCCTACAAATTTTTAACGTCCTGACTGCACATCTTATGTACATCTATGTTAGTGCGTGATCACTTGCAGCATCCCCGTGGCTTGACATCAGCTGGAGGAGGACTGATTCATACTGCTGCATGACAGTAAATAACAAAGGGAACTCCAAAGTTCCCATCTTCACAAGGCAGTGATATTTTTAAAAGAACTTCAGCTGGAAGTTTATTAGCTCAGTATCACTACCTTTAAAATGGAAACAATTCTTGAATTAATGTTATTGAAATAAGAGGGGAAATTAAGCTGTGGTTTACATTCTGAAATAATAATAGAATTCTATAATTAGACAAAAGCAGAAGTTGAGCCAGGCACTGGGAATCAGACCCAGTAAAAATGATGGCCCAGAAAGTTTGTCCATTTCTTCCTAATTTAAAAAACTAGTCTAATAAAAATTATTATCTCTCCCTGCAAGAAAAGTAAACCAAAATGTGCTGAGCTGATGCTATGCTTTCAGCAATAGAAGCTATCCTGTCTAATCTACTGGATAAGCCCTTAATCAATCAATTCAGTTCAACCAGAAAAAAGGCAGTCTTCCACCCACATCATCTGTGTTTCTTTTCAATTTTTCCCAAATGCTAGCACATTAAGATGAAATACAGTACTTGCCATGCTAGAATTGGAAAGAAAAAAAAAATTATTTATGTTTTTTCCTTTGTCCCAGAAGACAAAAAAGAAATACAGCTGATGAGGAGGCAATAAGAATGAACAATGAATACTTATGCACATATTTTCTACCAGCTAACTGGTCTCATCATGGAATAATACTGAAAATAAAGAAGAGAAAAAATTCATTATCAGAGTGCTAATGAAAAATATGTTCATAAAGGTAATCTTGTGTATTAATGATAGGTTAAACCTTTTTCACATAATAGGGTTTTCACATAACTGAGCTCAATCTTTTTTGTTCTTTAAAAACGGCACATCCATTCACCAACCAATAATGTTCCATCCAACAATGCTGATGTTGTTTAGCTTTGCTTTTCCCATATCAATTATGTGCAGTTCAAGAAAAATGTAACGCCCACATAGTATTTGCCCTGCTGATTAAATAATATCTCATGATTAACAAATGGCTCAGACTTCTAGATAAATCAGAAGGAAACCACAGGCAAGGCTGTTTACACTTGCTTTCTCTGTAGGGATCCTAAACAAAAACACCTGCAACAAGAACAACAGATTTTATTGACCCACTCTGACACAACAAAGCATAATGTCAGCTCTAATAGACAATTTCCTGACTGCACTGTATTTAAAATTTAACAGAAACATAAAAGATAAGCAAAAGGAATGTACTGAAAGAAATTACACAACAATAAAGCATGTTAAAGACTCAAAATGAGATTTCTTCCCATTGATTCTATCTAGCTAGGTGAGATGGTATTTGGTACCTCAGCCCTCTCCGTGTCCTCTGTCACCTGGTTCCCTGCCCCATGTGCCAGCCAGCCCACATTTTTCCCTAGTCCTCCTTCTGTTGTACCTGTAGAAGCTTTCCTTGTTGCCTTTATTATCCTTCTCCAGACTCAACTCCAGGTGAGCTTTGGCTTTCCTAAGCCCACCCCTGCATGCTCGGATAGCTTCTCTACAGTCCTCCTGGGTCACCTAACACTATTTCCACCTCTCGAATTCTTTCTTTTTCTGTTTATGAGTTTTGTCAAGAGCTCCTTGTTTGTCCACCCAGGCCTCCTGCCACCTTTGCCTGATTTCCTGCTTATCAGGATAGAACATTCTTGAGCCTGGAGGAGATGTTCCTTGAAAATCAACCAGCTCTCCCAGAGCCTTATTCTCTCCACGATCACATTCCATGGGATTCACCCAAGCAGAGCAAGCAAAATCTGCTCTTCTTAAGTTCAGGTTTGGGATCCTGCTTTTTGTCTTGCTCTCTGCACTATTCTGAACTCCACGATCTCATGGTTGCTGCAGCCAAGACAGTCCCTGACTTTCAATACCCTGACCAGCTCCTTGTAAAGCATGAGGTTTAGCAGAGCATCTCCCTTCATCGGCCTCTTGAGCATTTGTACTAAGAAGTTGCGATCACGTTGCTGCAGAAGCCTGGATTGATCTCTGCCATTGTTGCCTTGCTCTTCCAGCAAATATCAGGATGATTAAAGTTACCCATGATGACTAGGGTCTGCAAACACATAGCTTTTTCAAGTTATCTGAAGGAATCATCTGCTTCTTCCTGATGAGGCAGTCTGTAGCAGACAGGCACAACAGTGTTGTTCATACTAGTCACCCACTAATCCTGACCCATAAGCTCTCAACTAGCCCATCATCCATCCCCAGTTGCTTTCTCACACTAAGGGCAACCCCCCCTCCTCACATTCTTGACCTTTCCTTCCTAACAGGCCTCCATCCATTCATTACAGCATTCCAGTCATGGAATTAATGCTGGATTTTTTTCAGTAAAATTTATGGTCTCAGATAAAATTAATTTATAGTTTCAGCTATACAAGTGCTCAGACTGTATTATCACAGTATCCTTCCAACTTTTTAAGCAATTAATTACGCAATTGTAATGAGGGGGGGTGGGAAACCAATAACATCTGGATTCAGACCACTGACTACCTCTGTGGTGTGCTCATTTCATTCTACACAATGCATGAGCTGAATGAACTGAACAGAGAAAATGTCATTTGTCTTAGCACCATTACCTTTAAGTAACATACATAGCAGATGCTTCCGCATTTTGTTACTTTTGTTACTGCAGTAGTCAGGAGAGCATGACCTTAATTCAACGATGCCAAATTGCGTGACTTTGGATCATGAGAAGCAGACCTATGGAATCCCCATCCTGGAACGTATTCTCTGGAATGTACTGGATACAAAACCTTGTCATGTGTTTAAGGGGAGCCTTCACAAGCACTTCTGAAAAGGATAAACTGAGGATTAACTCATACCTGTATACTAAATATAAACCATATTAAGCTGCAGAAAATCAGCAAAAACCAAACAGGGGCTAGAAGACTACAGGGGGCACATTTCACATATTTTTGGCTTTTTCTACCCTTTCCTAGGCATCCATTCATACCTAGTGGGATAAATAACACTCTCGCTCTGAACCACTGTAAGGAATTTTTATGTTCTTGCAGCTTTTCAGAGCTGAAAGTTGCAGAATTGCAGAGGTTTCTTCATAGCCTATTTATGCCTGTTACAACTAAGGAATGCTCAAAGGCTTCTGAAATTGAATCGGTGTCCTCTGAGATTCCTCAACGAGTAAAAGAGGCAGCAAGACAGCACATTGTACATTGCTGAATTAATTTCTTCTCAAAAATGCCAAGAATCTCCCCTCCCTTGCCAAACATCATGAGTCCTAAATGAGTATTTTTCCTTCCTTTGTTTATAGATAACCCAGGTTGAAGACGTCCAGCCCAAAAGTATCTTGAAAAATAACTGAAAAGAATAGACAGCTCACAAAATCACTGGCTTTTATATTCCAGAAAAAAATCTTGTGCTTTTGCTTAATCATTGCCAATACTTGTTATGTGAAAAAAAAAAGCTTTACAGGTTGAAAAGCATGTATGCTTTTATATTACTTAAGAATGAAAGATGATGACTTGAATTCTGCCACCTTATTTATGCTGTAAGCATAGTGCAAGGATATTTAAAAAATTTCCATATGACATTTATCAGTGAAATGATGACAGGGTCTGTTCCTTGAAAGCATTTGTCTATGCTATATTTTGATTATAATTTTTTCACTGTGTTATTTAATAAACTTATGTGGAAATGCTGCTAACATTACTCTAAAGCAAGAAAAAACTTTGATAAAGTCACTTTTAAAATCCCTGTGTGGGTAACTGACTGCAATGGAGGCTCACTTCTTTCTTGGTGGACGGAGCAGAGGGGTCTGCAAAGTACAGTCTATGTCCTAATGTGTCTTATTAAAGGATGAAGAGAATGCCCAGTTCCTTCTCTGTGACAAGGACAATAAGCCTGTGTTGTGACATCAGGGTGTTGTGATACCTGAGACGTTCAGAAGGCATCCTTCTAGCTACATCAAAAGGAAGTATTTCAACTAACAAATAACTTCATCAGGGTGGCCAAAAGTGTGTATCCCTGTAGAAGATGGATAGGACATGTTAAGAAATGGACATTTTAAGGAACCAGGAGAGGAAGTACCCATACTTTAAATGGCAGGTAAAATTTACAAGGGCTTTCTGACACGTAGTGAGATAATGGGCAACATAGCTGAAATATGTATTTCCCCCAACAAAGCTGTCAGATTATCTTTTCCCTGCATGCGCATAAATATCTCGCTGCAGACCTAAGAGTTTTTTATGCAAAATCACTCTTTCACTACTGCAATAGGTTAGATTTGATCATAAATATGAAAACAATCTAAATCATATAACGACCTGGTCTTATTTCTATCTTATTCTATTTTTTACAGGTACCAGAAACATTAGTTTACTTTCTGCATATCTATTGTGGGTACTCATGAAAAATTTCTTATTCTCATTTTCAAGGACCTATTCAGCCTTTCAACTCCCTGTATTTCAATTTTCGTCTCCTCCAAAATTTTTCAAACCTTCTTTCAAATAAACACATGGCTTCACTTCCACCTGATAATTCTGTTTTCTTGTATTAATCCCTACCCATGAAACAACTGTCCACTTCTTGTATATCGAAAATGCCAAAATTTCCCTTGAGAAAGTATAACTCTTAACAGAATCATTCTTGAGACCACTTTGTTATTTTAAAAGGTCACAGTGTTCCAGCCTGTATGTATTCGAAAAAGAGGAAAATAGAAGCAACTATGTTGTTGTGTTACCTACTCGCCCAGTTCAGAAAAGGAACCAATTTCCTTTGATAACACATTCAAATTAGTGTTTAAGGGTAATGAATTTTCAGAATAAAAATTAAGATCAAATGTTTTCAGCAAAGCATTAAGACTGACACTGGTACTAGTACTTCATGCACATGACTAGAACACTGATGGACTTAAAATTGCTTCATAAAATGTTTTCAAGTCCAGAAGTCATAACAGTAAAACAAGATCTTACATCACAGCGTGAGAATCTGTCTACACGTATATATGAATTTGGAGACTGTACAGGAGAGCATGCAAAAAAGAGAAAAAAAGGTTGTTTTGGGGAGGAAAGGTTTTCTTTAAAACCTAAGATGTACTGGAGAGCATTAAACCATAAACTTTATCTTTTCCTGTTGATTAAATTAAAAAGTCACTAGATTGATCTTTAATTAAAAAAATAATTTTGGAGAATTTGAAAATGGAAATGTCAACAGAAATGTATGTACGGCAGAACATCAAGACTGGTGTGATTTTTGTTTTATCCCACTTATCAGAAAGTGAGGCTTCAAACAGAGATATTTCAACAATATCCATTACAGAGAGGTTTCAGTGGAAGAAGAAAAACAGTTGTACCTACAGCATATCATCCCCTCTCTGCTTTACTGGTGCATTTTCAGTAACAACCCTTCAAAAATACTAGGATTTCAGGTAAATGACTAATGAGGTTCTGGCCTCAGGTTGAGCTAACTGAACAGGACATGAAAAACTATGGGGCATGATATAAAAAATTGATGAATGTTACAGACAACAATGTGAGAAGGTGACCAAAGTTAAGGCTCAGACTGTGAAGGATGGCTGGATTTCACAGGTAATTAAGGAAAAGTTATGGGTGAAGCAGCTGGACTTCACAGACACCTGAGGGGAGAACTAAGGACCTTTTTTTGAAAGTATGGTCTTCCAAGGTCAGCAGTACATAGGCAACCACATCAGCAGTACCATGTAAAGCCAAGACTACCTCCATAATAGTATCAAAATATCAAATGTGAGCATGGGTACAGGAAAACTGGGACCAGTGGGGGAAAAGTAATTATCAGGTTGTTTATGTGAGAGGAGACTGAGGTGGAGAAAGGGAGGTAAAAAGAAAGGAAAAAGGTGGGTTAAGAAACAGGAAAAGGGACAATAAGGTGAGTGAGTGGTGCTGTGGAGGGGTAACCGCCCAGAAGCCTTGTGCTTGAACACCACAATCAGAATCAGAGCAATAAACCAAACCCATTGCTCTGTGTGTGCCACACAAATACATCTACTTCTGTGGTCAGGAGGAGGGAAGGTGGAGAGAAAGGGAGGAGGCAGCATCTTTTCCCTGGCTAACGAGAGAGCCTCTAGAAGGACAGGTCAAGCATCCTGGTCTCACCACGTCGATGCCTGTTCCAGCCTGATGGCGCTGGCATCTACCAACCACTTCCTAACACAAAGTACTAAATCCATACACAGTGAAACTGATAAATGCATATATACAAAAATCTGTCTCAGATTTGGGATTTTGACTGTGTGAGATTCTCACATGTCAACTGCCCTATTTTCAGTGACATTATTTCTTAATGGATAAACCTAACTACTTAGTGTGTATTTTTAGATGCCTGTCCCAATGAACTGGGAATGGTCACAGTTTAAGTGTAGTGTCAAGTATGTGAGTGCCCAAAATACTTTTATAGTTGATGGAGAACAGAATATTTTAGTTTATGATTCATCTGACCTATTTTGATATCTACATTAGGCAAGGTGAATCACAACTAGGCATTTTCAATTTCTCTTTATTACATATAAAGGAAACAAACTGATTACCTCAGACATAGATCTTTACTACACTTCAGCTGTCTATGTTTGGTCAGATGAATCACATCCTAAGTGTCCTTGCTTCTCACAAAAATACCTCAAATGAATCAGTTTCACAAATAACTCAGTATGTCAGAGATCCCCATTTACTCTTCTTAATCCCTTTATAGCCTGCCTTCTCCCACAGTCCCATCAAACAACTTTTTTTTTTTT
>VXBL01009962.1:1393498-1408698 GCA_013400195.1 Aramus guarauna
TTTTTAAAGGATGTCTCAGGTATCACTAAATTCAAACAGTACAGCTGGAAATGGATTAAAAAATAATAAAAAAAATACAGATAAATCTCTTCCTGATGCTTCTCTTTCTTATAATGAAGAGGAGCTAACTCTATCTGCTTTAGCCATCAAACATGTCAGTATGCCTCAGGAGCGTAAAGAGCGGATGACACATGTAGGCCACTGATGACTTTAAAAGTCAATAGCCAACAACTTACAAACTCCAGGATTTTATTGAATGCAGCTATATTTATCTCTTAATAAAACAATAAGGACCACACCTGTGCAGCTAGATTTACAAATGAATTTACAACCCTAACATGACACAGAAGATCATACGGAGATACAGAAAATCACCTAGGAAATTAGGAGGTGATCACCAACTGAAGCCCCTGTCTGCCTTGTCTCCAGAACCCAACCCACCACCTGCACTGCTCAGTTCCTAAACGTGGATGTTTCTGACCATTGTATTAATGATTCTGACCCTGCAAAATGATCCACAAATTTGCAGAGAACTACTGTTTTCTAGGACAAAGCTATTGTCCTTGTGGGTACAAATCTCCTAGTCTGGGTTTCTCTTAAGAAAGAACAGCGATTGTCCTAACCTTAAATTCATTGTATTTGTCCTTATAAGGAATTTATAACAACATAAAAGAAAAGCAGCTCCATCTGAATGTAAGTGATAAATTTAGAACACTTCTACCTATAATTGCATTTCATAATTAAACTCAGAAACCTGGCAGTGAAGCTCTATGACTCCTCTTGTTGCTGGGACAAAAGAGGGTGTATGTGCATTTACAACTCAAAAATACCTGTTCTCAAAAATAGCCTTACATTAGGCAAACATTACAGATATCTTCAAAAAAATCACATATGAACTTTTATTACTTTTGTTTTCTTCTCTTTATAGTTAAGATGTAGGATTTAAAAGGGAAACCATACACATGCATTTAATTAATTTTTAAAAATAAGTAACATTCTTTAATACAAAATAACTTATACATTTTATACAGTAATGAAAAATCCTACCAAGAAATAATATTTTATTACATATTTCAAGGACAAGCAATAACTGTAACAAGCTTAGTTATATTATTTCCTGTATTCCCACATTGATTTGTTACCAGACTTGCTCTATTTACAAGAAAATAAATATTCATTATTGTTGTTGAAATAAATGTTTAGTGCTATAGCTAACAAGAGAGGGTAATTGAGAGAAAAGAAGTATATTGATCTTAGTCTTAAATTGATCTTAGATGTTTCCACCTGTATGAATTACTTTCTTGACTAACAGCAAGAATAAGGAGAAGTTTTTTCCTACATCAAATATACCACCCCAAAGTTCAGACAACAGTACTCAGTACTTAAGTATGAACTCAGATAGGCTTGTTTTTAATCACTTGCTAATATACAGCATTTTAAAGCAGATTTTGTTTTTAAAAGTAGTGTAAAGTCCCTAGAGGTGGTACATACAGTGGTGTTCTAAAGATCAATAAAAACAAAAAGTAAGCTAGCTATTAGGTAAATCAATAAGCAAACCACTTTCAGATCTGAAATTACATTGATTAAAGACATCTGTGGTTTATTATTCTTGTTTGAATTGTTTTCAGGTGAACAACCATCATCATATTTAAGTATTCTGAAGCTTCCTCTCTTATTACTTGCTGGGTTATTAAGAGCAATGGTGATTAAGAGTTAATGACCACAAACACAAGGACCTGGTGAGGAGCAGAGACCCCAGGGCAGGCAGGGGCACCCCAATACCCCAGTCAGGGCCACCCCCACCCCAGGCCCCAGTGGGGTTGTCTCATGGGAGCCTCAGCCCTAGGGGCCAGGGGACACCCCACACCAGGAGTCAGTGGGGGCAGCTCTCTGGTCACCTCACAGACTGAGGGGGGTCTCTGCCCAAGGGTACAGGGATCATCATGGGGTGTAGGGGAAGAGGATTTGGGACCATGCAAAACTGATTATGGGAAGTTTGAAGAAGGACTAAAGGTGGGGAAAAGGAAGGATCAAGATAGTTTGTGGAAGACAGCATGGGAATAGAGAGAGGACTAAGGGAATAAAATGGTCCCTGGTCATTACGCTTGCTTGGCCGTGTCCTGCACTTCACCGGTGCAGCCTGCCCTGTCTCCTCACTAACTCCATTCCTACCTTCCTGGGCAAAGAGGGTCTCTCTGTTTGGGGCGTGTGGGGTTTGTGCTGAGTGTTTTCTGCCTGTGTCGATCTGTGTGACCAGCTGCGTGCACGCACACTGCATATGACTGCTTGAGCGATGGACACGAGCAAATGCCATACCTCACTGCTGGCTGTACCTGGCAGCCGCAGCCCTCTTGCACCTATCAAGATAACAGATTTGGCCAACCCTATCACTAATGATGGCTAAAATCCATTTGGAACTGGAGTTGCACCCATGCTAAAAACCTAGTAAAATATTTTTGAACAATAGCAGGGTTAAAAAAGTCTCTCTGACACCACCTTTTTTTTTTTACATTTATTTTAAAGAATTTTATTGTCAGTGTTCTGCTGTCACTACACTGCAGGTCTGTTCATCTGGGTTTGAAATTTTGTACATGCTACTCAGGGACTTTGTCCATGATGGCTAAAGGGAATGCTTCAAATGAAGAAATAAGACTAAAAAACTGTCAGTGAAATTCCCTATATGGCTACATGAACTGTAATGACATAGATATTTGATTTAAGTTTTAAATATGTTTGAGATTAAACATGAAAAATTTGTAAATTTGTGGAATTGTATGATGACTTTTAGAAAAATTAACCACTTGGGTACAAAATATAATGTTATATTCTTGCATAATAAATATTTCTAAGTCAGACCTTTCAGAACCGTTGCTTTTAATCATTTTGAAGAACAGCCAGTTCTTTTGAAGAAAAACTCAAGTCCTGATTAATTTTACATATTCTCTCTACTAAGTACAGCAATATTCTCTTGCGGTCTAAGGACCTCAGTATACAACTTAAGAACTGACTCAAATACATGGAAATCCCACAATCATTTGATAACTTCTTGTAGCAATGCAAGCTGTAGGACAAAGTGACTATTTCACAGGAGTTACAGAAGTCACCACAGGAACCACTTTGATGGTAGAGAAAAAGTAGATTTTACCTTGGGGATTACTGAGAGGTAGGTCCTCCCCAGAACTTTATAAATCTTGGCAACCTTTTCCTGAGTTTTTTTTCACTCTTGTACTAAACACAGGAAGTGGTTCTGTTAGGGCAAGGCCCAGCACTACAACATGCTGAAACAAATTATTTTGCACTGTGTGGTCACCCTAAATAGTGATTTCCCCAGCTGTTCCCAAGGTTGCAGAGATGGACCTATGACAACTCAGGCTAAGCACAAAAACCAACACACAGGAGAAAGTTACAGTCTTCTATAAGCTTCTATAATGACTGTTGTTTGTTCATTCGGGTTTTTTTCCGTTTTCCAATGCATTCCAGCTCAATAGTTTTGTTAACATCATCTTGATAATGAATAACCTATACAGTTCTTGTTCCAAAAGATACTGCTCTCTCCGTTGTGCTATACTCCACTGACTTGTATATATGCATTGTTTGTATACTTGGAGTTTATATTCTGGTTAGGCACAGGACTGGCTTAAAATGAAAAGCTAAATCTTATTAGGAAACAGAAATTAAGTATTCTTCCTCCTAAGTCCCTTGACAGGTCTGATTTAATAGTTATTCTAAGAACATGCCACACTAGGGATTGGGTTGCCACCACTTATAATTTCTATTAATTGTGTGTTGGTCAAACCTACGTTTAGCAAAAGATTGCAATAAACACCAGCAGCTGCAACACTCTACAGTCTCTAATGGAAAGTGAGCTAAGGATATGTAAAGGACTTAAGGGCGCGCTGGGAAGAACAGAGATCTGTAATAATTAGGATATCGAGGTTTAGGTACTAGTTGCTATCTCAAGGATATTTTGATTCATCCACTGAAGGTTTAATATATAATTAATCAGTCCTATGAGCAGGTGGAAATCTCAGTTTCTAGGTCCTCATGTGAATATTACAATTATAAAATATAAACTAAATTTGTGTTTCTTCTTTCTTGCATCATTTATTGCCTGCTGAAATTGGAACACTGCACAGTGGCAAAGCTTCAGCAGAGGCAGAATGTGTCTACACTTCAAATGGCCATAAAATCAAGTTCCTGGGAAGTAAGAAGTTTAAGTTTTGACATCCTTAAGCAGATGAAGAAACAGAATCTGGATTTCCCATTGCAGTGTGTCAACCCTCAGCATGCAGCTAAACTTGACACAGCTGCTCACTCACTTCCCCTACCCACAGTGGGATGGGGGAAGAGGAAAGGAAGAGTAAAAGCAATAAAACTTGGGGGTAAAGATAAACATTGTTTAATAAGTGAAGGAACAGTGGAAGAAGAGAGAAAGAAAACAAAACAAGTGATGCAAAGTCAGTCACTCACCACCTCCCACAGGCAGGCTGATGCTCAGCCAGTCCTGAGCAAAAGATGGCTAACCTCCCTAAACCTCGCTCCACTTCAATTCATAGCTGAGCATGATATTATATGGAATATCTGTTTGGCTAGTTCAGGTCATCTGCCTGGTTGTGTTATCTCTCAACCACTTGAGCATGCTCCAGTCTGTTCACTGAGGGACAGAGTGTGAAACAGGGATGGCCTTGATACTGTGCACACTGTTCCGCAAGAGCTAAACCACCTGTGTTATCCACACTGGTTTAGTGACAAATCTAAACCGTGGCACCAAACGAGCTGCTATGGAGAAAATTAACTCCATCCCAGCCAGAATAAGTACACTCATTTACAGAATACAAGCTCAGACAGTAGGCAGCATGTAGGATGGAGAAAACAAAACTACCTTCAGCCTTTGCAAGAAGAGAATAAGCCTGTAACAAGACTGTACATTTCCAACATCACCAGAGGATTTTGAGGTAAAAGAGATGAGTGAGTGCCAAGAGAAAATGCGCAGGCTTGCAGGTCACTATATTTAAGATACCCTTATCGCTTTTGGCTAGATTTTTCATTCTGTTAGCACCCTTGTATTCAAGAGAACTGTTATCTAACATAAATGTGTGAAAATCAGGAATCAAAATGACAATTTTTTCAGCTGACTTTACGCATAAATGACTAACACAGTGTCAGTGACTGTAAGTGGGAAAATTATAAAAACTCTCTCTGAACTTTTTCAATGTTTTACTGTAGCCTTTTCAAAAGTTCTGCGTGGAGAAATAATGACAACTGAAGTAGGGAAACAAAGAACAAATCAAATCCTAAGAGCTATGTAGCTGTAAATTTATGTATCGTAATTTGTGGAGAAGAGGAAAGAGTTGTACTGAAGTAGACTGTACCAGCACTTCTTCAGACAATAAATGTTAATGATACCTGAACTGCACAAGATGTGGGGTTTAGTTCTAGGGTTAGTGGGGAATTATTTCCCTCTTTGGTATGCTATTATGAACCTTGAGGAGAGGAGAGAAGTGAAATATTGGCTAAGTAGACATGAACTACAAAATATCTTCCAATAGGCCCACAAAAAAAAAATCTTTAAGTGACATTGCACTATTGTTAGAAGGAAACACTTTCTCATCTGCTTAAAATTACAGTTGGCAGGTATTGGCTTCAGAAAATTTAGTTTTAGGAAAGGCCTGTAGGAGCTCGGCTGCTGGAAGCATCCATACAAGTACCTTTGATCACAGAGACATTTTCTTTAAGGTTAGTGACAGTCTAAGGAAGCAATAGCAAAAACTTGAAAATATATTCTTTGCAGTATTTAAATATTTTTTTATATTTGCATGTCCTCAAGTCACAGGAATGTTCACCATTAGATGCCCCCATTTAGAGACCTTTTTCACCACTTCATTCTGCCTGGAGTATGATAATTTCTTACTGTACCTGTTAAACTTATTCAATAAGTGAAGAATCACATATCCACAAAGCAAATTTTTTAAGACTAAATGATAGAGAAATGTTTATTGTTTCCCAATGAATTGTAAAGAGAATGTTTGCTTTGGTGTGCTTCACCACAGCCTTTCATGATATACGACAGAAAATGTTCAGGATATATTTAAGAATACATATTAGTTTCTATTCAAGATTCCTGTTCAAACTTGCACACATCTGTAAAAATATACATAGTTAAATTAAATTATGCATCTTTTATGTCCCATAAATATATTTCCTTCAAATTACAAATCTCTACCTATTTTAGAATTTGGCAAAAAATATTGTAAATTCTCTACACTATTCCCAACTGCTCTTCAGTGCACTGGGTAAAAAGCAAATTGTCACATTTTTGACCAAAGTTAATGTAAGACAGTCTTCCATGAAACTGGTGATACTTAACAAACATGTATTGGAAAAAATATTTGTACTTTCCATTTTACATGGCTATTTACGCAGTTATTCTCTTTGTTACTCCGTTTGTCAGAGCTGTTCAGGTTTAATATCTGTAACAGCTTCTTAATTGACTTGGTATTTGTCCTTGTTCTGGCTAGGTTAGAGTTAATGTCACCAGGAGCCAGGCCAGGTGAGCCAGGCTGGCTGGGGGCTATTCCATACCATGTGACGTCATGCTCACCATAACAGGGGGCTAGTCAGGGAAGGGTGGGTTCGGCGTGGCTCCCGGGTGGGCTGAGGGTCCGGTCAGCCCTGGGATCAGTAAATTCTTTTCTGTTATCACCTATTGTGTATCCCTGTTATCAGTACTGCTGTTGATTGTTTCCCTCTCCCTTGCTGTCCCAGTAACCTGTCCTTACCCCAATCCACCAGGCTTTTGCCTTTGTTTGTCCGGTCTCCTCCCCATCCTGCTGGGGGAGGGGTGAGCGAGCGGCCGCGTGGTGCTTGGCTGGGCCTAAACCACGTCAGTATTTTTATTAAAAATTCATTCTTTATACTTGAGCTTAAATACATTTATTTCTAGTCTAAAACTCATTAACTTACAATTAGGGTTGATCAGCTGAATTTTCTGTCAGATTCCACAGAATACAAATCTAAGATCATCAGCCTCCCCTACAATTGCACTCTGTCAGCACGCTGTCCATTTACAGTATATTGCCCTCCAGAATACAAACAGATGTTCGTATCTCTTTCCTGAAATCTCAATCTAATGCATAGTTCAATTCCAACCTCACACTGGTAAACCCACTGTGAAAGATCAATGCTATAAAATTCTAGAACATTACTGTTATCTCTTTTTGGGGAGGGGTACTGCAGTTAGCAAAGGAAATGACTGCTATTATAAAGTGAAAATTTCTATCTACCTGATGTACTTCCTAAGGTATAAGGGCAAAGTTCTCAAATGAGGGACTTCACTACATTCACCAAACCAAAGCTTCTCCTGACAAAGTTATGTCATTGCTGGCAGGTGCTGAAGGGTAGAGACACACAGAAGCAGTAAGGGTGAGGACCTAAGAAAGGCTGGAGGTAGAGGAGAAGTCAGAAGGCAGGACAACTTATTGCCAAGAATGAATATATTTCATAATCTCTGACAAAGCATTAAAAGGAAGCTCTTATGTAATATATGCAGTCACACCGATTACTGTGACATTATTTGTATGTGACAAATTATCAGTAAGTTTTTTTGTTATCAAGCTTTTAAAATCACATTTCTATGAATTACATTTCTGACATTTAGAACAAAGGATTTCATCAGAACTTTTAGTTTGATTAGGTAAAACTGTCATTTTCCCTGTAATACTGAAGTCTCTTTGACCTTCATGAAATCAACTCTGACACACGGAGGTAGATCAGTACGGAGCAGAGATTCAGTACTCTGGCTGCAATCAGTATCTTTTTAGTGAAGGATTATGAAGTATTATTTTAAAGGTTACTTTTAGGAGGATTATCTACCTACCTATCTACCCTTCCAAAGGAAAAAACATTACAATATAGAGCAGACTCACATATACCGAGTATACCAAAGGATTTCGGTAACAACCAAAAATATGTGAGGAAGGCTCAGACTTTCCCTGTATTACAGATCATGTATTGAAGAAGACAGGGACTGAATGACTTGCCCAAGGCTGCACAGGAAGCTTGTGATAACTGAATCCAGACATGGCTATAATGCCTTTTCCTCTACGCTTTGAGTCCACTTGCAAATTCTTTGAGAGACAGAATGACTTCCTTGGAGACCCAGCCTACCTTCTGCCTCTCCAGACTGCCGGAGCTGACCAGCTGCAGGAATCGGTACACCTCCTGGGAGATAAAGTGCTTGAGGGATTTGTACTTCCTCCAACTCAGTGAGAGTTGGAATTAATGTAAATTAATGGGAAATAAGGATGCAATCTGTCGGTCAGTGTGTGCACATAACTCTCACAAACAAGGGTACACATTTTCCAAACTTCAACAAAGACTTGATAACTTTCCTGTTATCACTCCCTGCCAACTTTTCCTGATGATATGAAAAGCACAAGAATTATATGTTTATGTAAATAGAAATGTATACCTTTGACATATATTTAACAGATGATATTAAATTTGTCTAGGATTTACAATTTTATAAACTGATATGTAAAGCATTTTAAACAGACATAACATCTACAGTCTTTATTACTAACCATTTGAATTCAGGCTATGTTTCAGATTTAAACGTGCAAAGAGAAGAAAATCAATCTCTTATTTTACAATCCATCCTCCAGCTAAAAAGCCCCTTTGTTACACTAAATAGCTTCCCGATATTTGGTACTATAATAGTTCTTTTGCACAATCATGCACTAATTCTATTTTCAAAATGTGTTTGATGGGTTATCAACATATGTGAAGGAAGATATAATGGCTGAATATTGGAGAATTTTGACTCTTTTTATACTGAAACATTGAATATAGTATAAAGTAAATCCATTCTTTATGAAATCAGGAATCTAAAAGTACAGAGAAGACAGTAAGAATGTCTATATATCAAGCAGCTTTCCATGAGCAGATGGACACAAAGTACATGCTTAGCTAACAGATATTATTTATATTGAAAGAGAAAAATGGAGATCAAAAAATAAAACTAAACAGAAGCAACCTTCAGCATGAAAATATGACAACCAAAGGAAAAAGTAAGACTTTCAAATTGAGAGGAACACAAAACATACTGATAGGCTTACAAAACATGTTCTGGCCCACTTGCACATCAACTTCTGTCAGTGGCTGAAGGGAACTGAAGCACTGAAAAAATGATCTTTAAACAATATTGAAAATCATCAGAGGCAAATCTACTTGTTTCACAAAAATCTAACCATGTCTGAAATAAAGGCAGTGCCCAAGGCAGCTTTCATATAGGAAATCAGTCCAACTGTAACACCTCTGTCACCTCACTATGAAATGTCATACTCATTATGATACAGAAAGATTCCTCTGGAAAATCCCATGCTCAGTGTTGCACGTGCATAACCTAAAATACTAGAAAAATGGTGAGCAGCTATGAGGTGTGTGAACAAGCAAAGACCAAATAGAGAAAAAGAATAATGAAAATACGGAGCTAACAGATCAAAGTAAAACCAAAACCAAACCAAACCAGCTTTTTTTCCATCACAAATCAAACTACGTTGTTGTTCTAGAACAACACTGAGATTGTTATGATTTAAGCAAACAGTTGGCTACAACCACAGGATCACCCTGGAGAAAGCCATGAAGGTTTTCAACCTCCCCAGAACCCTTGTAGCTTCAATCTGTCAGTATGTTCATCTGTGCAATTTTGTCAAGAAAAGGAAATCAGTCATCCTCATATTAATATTATGGCTGTATGGAAATATGCTGTAGCAATCTTATCACTATTCTGTAAGACCCAGTTTCTGAGATAGGCTGTTCAGTTGCATGGGATCAGGAAAGGTTGCATGTATCTTGTTTCAGTTCCATAGAGCCTGCCATCAGGAGGAAGAGTAAAACTCCTTGTTCTCAAAAGTTCCCCATATTGCCACCAAAATTAAAAATCAGCTCTGATTATATGTCTGAATCTTTCTGGTTCTACTAAATGCTTACATATTTCTAATTTAATTTCCCACAAAATCATTTTTCTCAAATTTCAATTCTCAAATGTAATCACTTATAGAAAGGATTCAAACTGCAGTTCTCAAATACTAAATGCCTCATACAAATAGCTCCAGTTTCATTTGGCATTTGATATTCAGTTCCCTCTGAAAACAACAGCTGATGTCACAGTTTACATTAAATTCATTCCACACATTGTTTTTCTATCACTTTCATCTAAATTCTATTGATATTTTTCATCATGCCTCTTCCTAAAGCAGAGTAAGGTTTTTCCTTCTCTCCTTTCCTTCCTCCTTCTGTCTCGCAGCCTGTGAAATCTGTCAGCTCTTAGCCCTGCTCAGTACAGTCCCCAAGCTGCATGATAAGGAAACGTTGAATCTCAGTGATACTTTTCTGTTCTGTTTTAGTATGTCATTCTTTGGGAGTTATCGAGTCTCGAGACTGAAAACAAAACAAGTGTACAAAAAAATTAACTGATTATAAGCTAATAATTATATATGTACCAAAATCACAAACATAAACCAATATAGTAGCTCTCAATTGAAAAGTGTTTTTCACACATTTATCGCATAGCCCACCAATAGCAAAATCAGTACGTCAGTGCCAATCAAAAGGCAAAGCTGCATTGGAAACGGGTATCATTAAGATTCTAGTGAAGAAAGCAGCAATAACCATGGAGAAATATAAGACAATTGATCCCTTAGGTGAGCATTTCCCTCATATGTGTTATATATACATGGTTTATACTATGTTTGATGTCAATCAAATACTTGGTCACATATCCACACAATTACTTTGATCAGTAGCGATGGAAAGAATACCACAAAAATGGTAAAAAAGGAAGGGAACCATGAGAGGACACCACGCCAGAGTCCTTAAAGATATCACAGATATTTAGTCTTTCAAAGGTTTAAATGTATCATATTCCTGAAAGTAGCCAAGGTGTATCACCAAGACTGGGTATCTGTTTCATCAAATCTACAAATGTTTTGTCACTCAAATGAAAGACAAAACCACAGACATCAAATAAAGTGAGAAGCATGCAAACCTAAGACTCTGTTATCAAAATCCAAATGAAATTTAAGCAAAAGGTGATTGATAGATATGGGAAGACAAGATATTCCTCAAAATACAGAACACCAAAGAAACGTAGTACAAGGCAAACAGATACCAAAACACAAAATCACCCACATTAAAGAAATAGTATAATTAATTAGCAAGTTACCACTCTGCTAAAAAAAAAGAGAGGCTGCATAAATACAAATGTACATCTTGATACAGATTTCATAGAGGAAGATGATAACATATAATGTTAACACTAGCTGTATATGCAATTTATGTATTCTGATTTATGTTTGCTCTCATTAAATATATGAAAGGTGTATTAGTGTAGTTGGTTTTTCTACAGCTTCCCAAACATGGATGGTGAAAAAGAATAGCATATATGAAGGAAAAAGAAAAGATGTGCTGACTCGCCCCAGTAGTCACTCTCCTACTATTGTTAAATTGAATGCTTCCTGTATGTTGAATGCATCCATATCTAGGTATGTAAAATCCATATATCTAGCATGAAACTTTTCTCCTCAGATATTTGTTCATCACTACCCCTAGCTCCTGATATTTTAAGCACTCTTCTTCTCTATACCAATTTTTCTTTACATTTTTATATATAGTTATATCTGTAAACTTTGGCACCATTAGATAAGACTTGGATTTCTGTCTATTTTATTCCTCTAAGGTATTAACTTCTCAGATTTTTGAAGTATCTTCTTACTTCCTAGAAGTCAGAGAACTTCTACCCCCACTATGTTTCTGATTTTACTCCGGCAGGAATTTCATAAACAGCCACAAACCACTGTCCATGACAAAATTAACAAAATAGTTGTAAGATTTGAATAAGCTGTGGATTGTTCTATACTTGAGTCATCCAAACATAGCAGGATTTTTTTGTATTATCGTGGTAGTCTGCAACTAAGTTTTGTAGGAATTATTCCAAATACATTGGTGTTCTGGTTTTAATATGGAGAAAGACAAATTATTTTAATATACTGCTGTTATGGTTAGTAGGAAAACAGCTCAATATTGCTAATTAAGCTATTTGTCAGATCCTCTGTTTTGGTTTTATTATATACATGGGCATTTTGGGTTTTTTCCCTAAACCATTAGGAATACAAAAACAAATCAGGTAATGTTCTGTTAGTGCACTATTTACCCCCAGAGTACACTATTATGAATGCAGTTAGCTCAGTACAGGGTACAAAAGGATATCTTAAAAATTTAATTTAATCTAAATGTCTTCACATATGTAGCTTTTGTTTGATCATGCCACTGGAACAGAGGGTGGTTCCAGGTATATTAAATACATGGGAAACACCTTCAAAAATTTAGATTATCAGACAGATATGGGGAAACAATCTAATCTAATTTCCATTAAGAATTTTAGTGATAACTGTAGTTTCTGAAAGGTTAGGTTGTGTTTTTTTAAATAAAGAAGAAAGGCCCTAGAAAAAGAAAGTCATATTATAATTTTCAATGGCAATTTTGGGTGTTGGTCAATATTCCCTATAGGCATGCAAAAAACATTTTGTCATGTAAAATCTATTGGAAATCTAGCTGTTTTATCTAATAGTATCTGCATAATCATTCCAGTTAAAAACAAAACCCAAACATATTTATAAAGTAGCAAAATAGGCTTATTTGCTTTTTTGTTTTGTTTTGTCTTGTTTTGGTTGGTTGGTTTTGGTTTGGGGGGGGGTTGGGGGTGGTTTTTTTTTCATCAGAATAAGCTGTAGTGATTCCAGTGAAGCTTTATCAGGGATAAATGTAGCCAAAGAAAGCAGTAGCTACACAACTTCTATTAGTTTTAATGAGGTTAGCAAGACTGATTTCTTGCACATTATACAGAATACTTACTTCTAATGGTCTATATTATACTCAATTAAATCAGAAAATAAGTTCAAAAGCAGCTGATTAACATGTTTAAAGTCAGTTTTTTCATGCTCTGTCAATTGCTTTTTGTTTATATTTCACGTATTCTTCTATTACATTTATTTTTTTAGTTTCTTTGCAAATTATCTATAGGCCTAAATATGACTTCACAAGAGTTGTAGGAAACATATCAGTTCTTTTCATGACACAAGATATTTTGAGTAGGCAGGTATATCATAAAATAAAAGAGAAGGAAAATAGATTAAAAAACTAAGAAAGGTATTAATTTCATATTGCTCTATCATACTCATTATAGACTACCCTGAACATGGGTAAGTAGTCCTAATTCATATACAAAAGATGCAAAGTTAAAATTTCTGAAATGCCCAATATATAGATCTGTGTCTCTACAGAAGTCCCATTCTTTTCCACAAGAGCTCTACTCAGTGTAGGATGACAGCATGCTGTAAGAATATTTGGCACATGTTGGTGCTTGTTTCTGAGCAAGTAAGTCTATAACATATTTGAACAAGTGGTATTTTGAATATATAATAAGAAAACTCTATGTAAAGAAAGATGATGAGCAGGAATACCAAAGTTCAAATAAATTTGCTTAACTTATTCTAATACAATTGCCACTACCCTAGCTTTCCCTATATTTCATTTAATATATGAAATTCCCACAGATTATAGATTTTGAATGGCCACAATTATCAGCAAAAATAAAATTATTGCAAGCTATTAACAAAAAGTAACATAGCATTTGCAGTCTTCCTTTAAATCTTTCTACTTAGGTAGGAGGTCAGCTGCTGTCAGTCAATGTGAGAGATTGATTGCTTCACCTATTGAATACTTCTTTTTCCTATTGCCATATTCTAACTCCAAATTATATACAATTCCATCCCTTTTATGTATGCTCTACTGTGACTTTTTGGTGTATTTTTCCACTGATGCATGTTATATTTGTTCAAACTAATTTCCATAGTTAATCCTAACAATTTATTTCTTTATCACCCACTGGAATTTTATTCATCTATTTTTAATCATCTTTCACCTCTTTATTAACCACTCCTGTTATTTATCTATTATAATCTACCTTTGTTCTAACTCAGCTTCAATGATTTGAACATGGATTAGTTTTCAGGATGTTTAATCACCTAATTAAGGCACCAGTTTAACTATAATGAAATATCCTTTGAAAGCAGCACTTTGTGTGAAGACTTATAAGTAAAGAATTGATAAAGCACTATGTATCTTCATTTAACCTCCATTCTGAAATATAGAAAATTGTAAAGTCTTCAGTTTGCATGAATTTTAATTAAATATTATCACTTAATTTAAAATGTTATTTGTTTGGCTGTATTCCATAAATATTAGCACCACCACAGAACCGCCTGAGCGGTTCCATGACTTCAGTATCAGCAATAAGATGAGCGGTTCACCCAGATAAATACTCTGTCAGACATAGAAAGTGGATGTCATACAGATATCATAGAGGCACAGCTTCATCAGGGGCCCAATTAAATACCTCTGTGCAAACGCATGTAGCATGGTGAATAAATGAGGAGTCAGAGACGTGTGCAGACTTGCACGGCTGTGATCTCATTGGCATCACGGAGATGTGGTGGGATGGCTCCTATGACTGGAGTGTTGGAACAGAAGGATATGGCTTTTTAGGAAGGACAGGCAGGGGATCCAAGGAGGGGCTGTTGCCCTCTCTGTTAATGACCATCTGGAGTGCATGGAGCTCCACCTGGGGATGGATGCGGAGCTGACCAAGGACTTATAGATCAGGATTAAAAGGAGGGCAGGAACAGGTGACATCATAGTGGAGGTCTGCTATAAGCCCCCTGACGAGGAAGACAGAGCGGATGAGGCCCTCTGTAGACAGATAGGAGCAGCCTCACATTCATGAGCACTGGTCCTTATGGGGGACTTCAACCACCCTCATATCTGTTGGACAAACAACACAGCAAGGCAAAAGCAATCCAGGAGGTACCTGGAATGCATTGATGATAACTTTCTTCTCCAAGTGATAGAGGAGCCCACAAGGAGAGCTGCCATGCTGGACCTTGTTCTCACCAACAAGGAGGGGCTGGTGGGGAACGTGAAGCTCAAGGGCAGCCTTGGCTCAGTGGCCACAAAATGGTGGAGTTCAAGATCCTTAGGGCAGTGAGGAGGGTACACAGCAAGCTCAATACCCTGGACTTCAGGAGAACAGACTTTNTCCAAGTTGAAGACGGTAAGGGAAGGGACTAGGAGAATGAAGAACT
>VXBL01009964.1:2532-34166 GCA_013400195.1 Aramus guarauna
GGGGGGGCAGGGAGAAGAGAGAAGCCTCCTTAGGAAGCAAGCTGTAGCGAAACTAAGCTTGCATTTCTTGTGAGTGTTAGTGCTGCTTCTGGCTCAGTATCCATGGAAACCTGATGTCTTATCCTGGTGCAGGAATTAATTGGAGTTCCCAACCCAGTTGCTCAGGGAATCACTACGATATTAATTCACATCAAGCTATCACTTTATTATCTCAGATACTCTTTTCATTACTTGTTATCAGAACAAAAGGTTGCATTAGCTTCACCAATTTAACAAAAAAAAAAAGGCTATCTAAATCTTTACCCTCTCAAAACTAGGGCACAACACATAGAGACAGCAATTTGGAAAACAGTGATTTCAAGTGGAGCTTTGCCAAAATGTCAACAACAGGAGATGGTGCACAGTTGGGAGTGCTCTATGCAAATCTCCTTTCCTGCGTCATATACTCAGCTCTATTTTTCACCTATGCCACTAGCTGAATTATCTTGGGGAAAAAAGTCACTGTCCACCCTTCAGTATTAGAACATACCTTCCTCTTCCACAGTTCATTCTGTCCTAGGATATAACGTGCAAAGCTTCAAAGAGAGTAAGCCTAAATGGACTTTTGCTAGGGAATATTGTTTCTAGACTTCTCTTTGAAGGTTTTTCATTAATGACAGACATAAATGTGTCAAGTTCCTACAGGATCTGTTCCCGGATAACCCATCTCTGGATATCTACCTTTGAACTTTCTTCTTGCTTTTATTCCTTGCTTAATTCCATAGTTGTTGTCCCCATTCCCTTTATTGCTCTCTGACCTCCACAAACCACCATACCTACTCTGCGTCTTTTCTGCTTAGACATTGATTTTCTCTGTTTTCATCTTTCTGACACTTTGTATTTAGCAGCTGGTCTTTTTGTAACCATGACAACATGGTTATAACATCACGATGTCAGCAAAGGATCTCACTACTATCTGAGGAACCGAATCTCATTAAATGCCAGGGATGCTGCTTGAGCTGATGTTTACTGTCATGTACCCAAGGGAGGAGTTTTGTCTGAGTCTTCTATATTTTGTCTGTGAGCCAGGAAAGGCCAATTTCTTATGTTAGCTGGCATCCTTAAATGACCTTCTCCATCTCCAGTTTGTGCTATTGAGATATAGTCCCTCCCACAGATGTGGGCTGTTCAAGGAGCAGTATCATGGGAAAGATGGTAGGGATGTTATCATAGACCCATCAAACAGTCCTTGGGCTCATTCTAAGAAGTTATGCTGTGTTACATCTCAAACACTGACAGTTTATGGGAAGAAACTGCTTGGTCTCAAGCCATAATTCCAGGTGCTGCAGAAGTTGCACTTACTTGCTACAGAACAATTTTAGATTAATGAACAAAACTAAGCAGCGCTGTTCTCTCTGACCGGTAAATGCAGACAGGGGAAAAGTGAAATTAGCATTTTGAACTTAGTGGCAACTCAAGACACGTTAGACAAATACTTAGGATTAAGAAATATCATAGACCAGTGAAAGACTGTACCAGAGTACAAGGACACCAGTATTCTTAAGGAAAATAATTTTCTCTTCTAGCTGGATCTACAAATGACATGTTGCATTATATTGTTACTCACCACCAAGATCGATAACCCCATCTGCGATAAACCATTCCTTAGCCTCAGGCTGCAATTTCCCAGTATCAGACTCTTTAGGCATCTAGGGACGTAAGTGCTGTCAGAGATAAGAGTTATCCAAATGTAGACTTCCAGGGAGAAGACAAACTAGTAGGCAAGCATCTACTTCCCACCCATAGCAAAGTTAGACCTTTTCTGTGTACCTTTTCTCCCACTGTAAAAACACCAACTCACTTGTACTTCCTTCTTCTTTCTCCTCACATCAGTAAAGACCATCAGGTGCTGTGAATATAAAGTTCTGGGATAAAGTAACACCTCAGTGAAAACACCTGCTTTATGTTCAATTGCAGCAAGAATACCACTTGCTTTACTAAGAAAGTGCTGACAGAAACCATAACCAAAATAATAAAAATTCATTATATAACCTCTTCTGTCTTTCTTCAGTCAGTTCAGGCTACTTAGACTTCAAAAAGAACCTTAAAAAAAAATTGTGAGGCTAGAAAATAGAATTTGATATGAGCTTAGAATGAAAGGGCGAACACAATGAAGCAATGAGGCAGCAAGTCTAGAACAAATAAGGAAAAGTACTTTTCTGTAGTAATACACAATGAAACTCAATACTGGATGATGCTGCACAGTCTGTAAGTATGAGCAATTACAAAATGGACTACATAAACTAATGAAGAATAGATCTATTGGTAGCTATTAAATATAATGTTTAGAAGCAGCCACTGGCTCAGGAATCACCTAATGGTATATTGGATAGTGAGGGCAGGAGAAAGAAAAATCACTCTGTGCTTGCTATTGGAAATTCACAGCCAAGAATTAGATGGGTTAAGGAGACCTGATCTGTCAGTTTTTCCAACGGCAAAGCTCGATGAAGTACAGAAAAATTCTCTCAAAGTTCAAAAGTCTTGGTTTTACAAAAGGAACAATTAAGATGCAACACAACTATAAAAATAAAGAGAGGGCTAAATATGTAATCTCTCAGAATATGAGAACCAGAACACCATGAAACAAAAAGAAATCCATTTTGTATGCACTAGTTCAAATTCAGGTGCTATTTAGGTGGTCTGTTTACCTGTATTTATCTAGTAGATCACATAATGTTATCAGTCAAGTTCCTTCCGGCCTTCAGATCTTTTATAAACAATCTTCATGCTTCAACGTGCCTCCTCCCATTTTGTCTCTTTAAGCTTTCATTTTTTGCTTCTCTGCAACCTTTTAGCAGCTTCCACCACTAGCCAGACACAGTGGCCAATAATTTGCTTTTGGGTGTAAATGTTTCGGTGTAGCAACATGTAATGCAGCAGTTCTACCAAAGCTATTAAAGATTTTCTCTGTATCACTGCAGACAGCTCCCCTCGCCTTCCCTCTACCCCCTCCAGCTTGTTCCTCGCTATAATTGCAATGTTCTAAGTGAAAATTGCATTTGCTACACCAAAGGGAGCAACATCTGAAATGGGACAGGAGAACTAGTAATTCCTCAGCCACTAATCTAGCAGCTAAAACCTAAGTCTCAATGTCATTAATTATAATTTTTTTCCTTCACTTCAGCAAATGTTATTTTGGCAGGCATTTCTTAGTCTCACATTCATACGCCTTTTCTGAAGGATCAGACATCTACTCTTTAGAGTACTTTGCATGGGTTTCAAAAAAGAATCTTTGGGATCTACAGTGGAGAAAGGACCCAAGATGATTCAGAATCTCCCAAAAGGAGCAAGATGAGTGCTACCAATTTTGCTTATAAATGTGTTTTCTCTACTACACAACTCCACAAAAGTCACTGAAGTGAGGAAAAATAAATAAATAAATATATTTAAAAAAATTTTTTTTTTCTATGAAGCACATGAAGTTATGAAGCACAAGATTGCTGTTTCTGATTTTGTGTCTTTCCTGAAGGGCAACTTAATCAGTTTAATGCACTGGAGGTGGTGAAGGAGAGGAAAACTTTTGCATGGGGAATTATTTTTTGGGAATAGAAGTGTCTGCTAATGCAGGGAATGGTGCAGCCCTTTAGAGAAGGAAATCCCAAACAGGTCAGCTCTGGTTTCTTATAATAGTTTTGTTAGGGATGATACCAGTAATCCAATTAAGTTTGTCCAGTTTGGAGCAGGTCCTCAGAATTCCTTTATAAATAAGGCTAGGACACAATGATTGTTTCAGAATATATGTACTAATATTTTCCTTCTTTCATTAGACTGAAAAATTTACTCCAATCTATCCTTTCACAGAATGAACTGTAATCATTTAAAAAAAAATCAGCTGAAAATCAGCAGCTTCCATTCCAGCTTTCTTGTTGAGAAAAATATTTAAACTACAGGGTTTAGAAGATACAGAAGTGCATTGAGACTCAGCAACTAAAACTGTGGGAATGCAGCACATTTCTCCTCCCCTACTACAGGGAAGTAGGCTCCTGCCTTGCTCTTTCAGTTCTTTCTATACTACTGTCACTTTTACTTTGGTAAAATTTTGCCTCATGAAGATTCAGCTGACCTATATAAAAGAGACTAATGGAATACAAGAATACAATTAACAAAAACAATACCACAAATTCATGGACAATAGAAATGCTTTCCTGTCTTTCAGGAAGATTTAAAAATACCTTTAGCAATGGTTTCATATATTTAATTATATGTGATCATACATTTAATTATATGTGACATTTAACTGACATTTCCCAGTTTTTCTTGCACATCTTTAAAATATGCCTGTCTTTGTGTATTTGCACTTGGCAATGTAAATGCTTGGTCAGTTAGCTCTAGCTCACTTCTCAGATCCAAAAAAACCCAGGTAACTACTTTCAAACACAGTTGCTTTGAGTTAGATTTGAACCTGCAGCAGTCCTAACAGTTACTGCAAGTTTCCAGAGGCAATCAGTACCTTCTGATTCTAATATACTCTAAATTCTCCAGATATTTTACTTTATAAAAAAATTAACTTACTAAATATTCCCAAAAGCTGTTCTTGCTAATCAGATATGCTTCCCTTTACATTCAGTGTGGTTGAATGAAATTAATTCTAAGGAATTAACACATAAGCTTTCATATAAGCTTTCTAGTCTCTTCAGATAACAACATATTATTCTTGGGTAGCACGTGACTTAAATTCATCTGTTAACTGCTTTGGGTAATCTTCAGAGAAGAACACATGCGACATCTGTCTCCAATACATAATGATGTGGCTTTAGCTGCCTACTGCTAAGTTTTTAAGATGTACAGAAAGAGTTCATGTGTATACTTCTCAGTAGCATAGAGTATTTATTATATTACCCAGTACTTTATTAGATTCATAAGCTCTTGCGGTTAAAAACCAGACATATTTTCTGTTTCATATTATATACAAAAAAATCACAGTATAGACAAATGGATTGATTATATTTGTCCTGAGAGTTCCAAATTCATTTTGTTGTTGACTTACACTCAAAACACCAAATAAACAGACTTATTTTCTTAGTAGAAAGAGATTATTATATTTATTTATGTTCAAAGAGCTAGAGCCTACACTTAGTGTCACTGTAAAAACAATATTAGCTTTTCACACTTTTATGCTGTAACAAAAATAAATTACAAGATGTAATTATTAACAAAAAGTGCCATTTTCTCAGTATGTCTTGCTCGATACCTTTGACATGATCCCACGCAACATCCTTGTCTCTAAATTGGAGATATACAGGTTCAATGGATGGGCTGTTCAATGGATAACTGGCTGAGCTGGCCACATCCGACGACTCAATGGTTCCACGCCCAAATGGAGATCAGCAACAAGTGGTGTCCCTCAGAGGTCTGTATAGGGAATGGTATTCTTCAATATCTTTATATTAATAACATAGATAGTGGGATTGAGTGCAGCACCCTCAGCAAGTTTGCAGATGACACCAAGCCGAGTGAAGCGGTTCATTCACTAGAGGGAAGGGATGCCATCCAGAGGGACCT
Organism: Aramus guarauna; assembly: GCA_013400195.1. Taxonomy (NCBI): domain Eukaryota; kingdom Metazoa; phylum Chordata; class Aves; order Gruiformes; family Aramidae; genus Aramus; species Aramus guarauna. The sequence continues at coordinate 8,074 of VXBL01009964.1, forward strand.
TGACAAGCCTGAGGAGTGGACCCAGGTGAACCTCACTAAGTTCAACAGGGTCAAGTGCAAGGTCCCACACCTGGGTTGGGACAATCCCTAGTATCAATACAGACTGTGGGATGAATGGGTTGAAAGCAGCCCTGCAGAAAAGGACTTGGGGATACCGGTGGATGCAACATTGGACATAGCCAGCAATAGGCGCTTGCAGCCCAGAAAGCCATATCATGTCCTGGGCTGCATAAAAAGCAGTGTGGCCAGCGGGTCGAGAGCGGTGATTCTCCCCCTCTACTCTGCCCTACCCTACTTGGGAGTCCTGCGTCCAGCTCTGGGATGCCCAGTACAAGCCAGACACGGACCCATTAGAGCAGGCCCAGAGGAGGCCACAGAGATGCTCAGAGGGCTGGAACACCTCTCCTGTGAAGACAGGCTGAGACAGTTGGTGAAGACAGCCTGGAGAAGAGAAGGCTCTGGGGAGACCTTATTGTGGCCTCTCAATGTATAAAGGGGGATCATAAGAAAGGCAGAGAGAGACTTTTTACGAGGGTCCATAGTGACAGGACAAGGGGCAACGACTTTAACTGAAAGAGGGTAGATTTAGATTGGGCGTAAGGAAGAAATTTTTTACAGTGAAGGTGGTGAGACTCTGGAGCAGGTTTCCCAGATAAGTTGTGGATGCCCCAATGCTGGAGGTGTTCAAGGCCAGGCTGGATGGGGCTTTCGGCGACCTCGTCTAGTGAAAGATGTCCATGTCCACGCCAAGAGATTTGGCCTAGATGATCTTTAAAGGTTCCTTGTAACCTAAATCCTTCTATGCTAAGTACTTTGGGGCAGATGCTGGGTTAGGTATTTGTAGAGTACAAATATGCAGTTATGCATCTGTGGAGTACTAAACATAAATTGGGCTTGGTCTATGGCCTAGTCTGGATAACACTGCTTCCATAATTCTTGCAATTGGCAAGTGGATGGGGAAGGGAGGGAAGAGCAGTAGTTGTTGTTTCCTGCGATTTTTTTGCTTTATCATCTACCATCATAGTTTAACTCTGAATTATCATATGTGCTATAAAACAAATCAAGTATTTTAACTGAAATCTGATAAACTTGTTAATTTTAGATGTGTTGCAGCAATTAATTCCACAAGTTAGTGGTTATAATGTTAAAAACTCTCAAGTATTAGAAACAAACCTTAAGTTGTTGCAATGAAAGGAGCTAAATTCACTTTTTTTTTATTCCCAGAGTAAGCCCAAGGAATTAATTTTGATATTATATAATAAGTTTAACAATACCTCCTCTTGTACTTTTTAAGTAGCAGAGCAGGAGGAAATACAATGTGGCTGTATTGCACTCCTGTTCCTATTTGCATTTCCTGACTTTCATTTTTTTAGATATTCAACTTCAATGATATGTGAACAGGATTTTTTTTTTCTTTTCTTGCATTGCATTCAATAACATTTTAAGTACTTTGAAAAAATATATGTTACAAACATTTTAGCTAGTTAATCTCCTGCCCTACCTCTCAGCAGGTTGGTGTTCCTGAATGTACATTGATTACCTTTTATTTCTCAAGATCCATCTGTGCCAAAAATTCCAAAATAAAGCACAAGTCTTCCTTCAAAGAAAACTTGAAGGCAAAAATTACTTTAGAATATTAAAAGATAAACCAAGGCTTGAGTATACAGTAAGTTAAAAATCACCATCTCCTGGTAGCAAAAGTCTTATAGTAGTTAGAATAGTGGTAACCTATGGATTTTACTAAGTCCAGCTTGTAAAAGCTGAGGAAAGAAGTGTGATGTAATAAAACTAAACCACCATACAAACACATCACTAGAGGCAAGGCTCCTCTCCACCTCATGAATGACATAGCACAAGTCTGGACTGTATCCTTATGTTGATCTTGGGTTTGCTTGAACTGTGTATTACTGAATGTGCTTTTTTTTTTTTAATCCTAAGCTGGGCAAGAACTCTTAAAATCAACCTGACTGAAAGCTCATTGCTGCTTCCTGATTAATATGCCAGTAGTCCATGTGACATTTCTATGGAATGTCTCCATACTCTTGGGACTGATGATTCAGTGCAGAGCTGCTTGGAATTTCTACAGAACTTCAGCCCTCCTCACTTCTCAAATGGCTTCCTTTTACCAGCCTGTCAAGGTAAACTAAAAATAATTACTTTGTGTATAATAACAAAGGGAAGAATGTAAATTTCACAGCACAATGTATTAGGCAACTCTCTAAATTAGAAAGAGGAAGCTGCATTTTCAAAAGCAGTGTCAAATGTATCTCCCATGTTTAATTCTTTTTTTCTGCAGTTAGGAAAAAAAATGGCAAATTTTAAGGTGCATAGCGAGTAACACAAGCTAAAGGAGTATGCGATTAAAATCTCTTTCAGGTGAATTTGATGAAATTTGTTCCTTGCTTGTCATAGTTTTATGAAAGAGATCAAGGACAAAGCCGTGTTCAGAACAGGGCTAGTAACTGGCAAAACAGACATGTGAAAGAACTGGAATTCTCAAAACAAGTATAAAACCACAGACTAATTTTGGTTTTCACAACACTGCAGAGTTTAGAGACTAGTCTCACCACAAATTAAATGGTATTCAACGGAAAAGACCCATTTCAAGATAATGAATGCCTCATCATACCTCTCAACATCCAGCAACTGTCCCCACAGGCCTACAGATAGAAAGTTACAAATCTGTGTCCTGTGTGTAAATGATTCTCCTACAAGTCATCCTTCAATTCACAGTAAAATAGAATAGGGACAAAGACAAAAGAAAACATGGGATCCACCAGTAGGCAGCAGTCAATGACCTTACAAACATAGTTCCCACATAAGCAATTGCTTTGTAAACATATTTTAAACATGTAAACATATTTATGAAAGTAACTAGAGTGGGCGAGTCAAAGCCCGCTGCATTCAATACAGGCAAACAAGAACAAATTGACAGAATTTACTGCATGAGAGAGGTCAGTAGTATTCTTGCAGACATTGAGGAAGACATGGTGTTGCCTTTAAAGCTTTAGTCACATAATAAGCACCCACTACATGAAAGAAAATTATTTCTGGGAATACTGGGATAAGTGCATTGTATGTATATTATAATGACATGAAATTATATACTTTAAGCTCCCTCACAGGCAATTTCAGAAGGAAAGGAACAGAGGAATTTTATTAGAACTTCTACCACATTTAGTTAGATATCCAGTAATTTTTTAATTAATTAATTTTTATTTTTTAATTTTTAATTATGTTGAGAAAGACCTACAAAGATAACAGAAATGTTGTTGAAAATGAGTAGATTACTTTAAAACCTGATACACTTCATAATCAGTAGTGAATCATATATTAAATCCACAAATAGTACAAGTTAAGATGCATTGTAAAAGCTGTTGAATGTAGATATGAAAACCAAAGGAATCTACCATATCTTACAGCTAAATTTCTTTTTCAGGTGTACAGAATTATATCAGGGGGTTAAAGGAAAATCATGGCAATAAATGAATTTAAAAATAAAAAAAATTAAAAAAAAAGGAAAAAGTAACTTGAAAGGACTATCTTCCAAGACGAAATAATGTCTTTCATCACCTGGAAAGAACTCTAGAAAACAAGATGTACTGAGCAGTAAGAAATCATTGGATCAATATATATTATGGCAGCAAGAAAAGATCACTGTATGCAATCTTTATTTGCATAACCTCACATGTACAGAGGTCATTCTACTTGTAAGGAGTGCACGTTCATTACCAAACACTTCTGCACAAAAAAAGATTGAGGCAAAACACACAAAATTGAAATCAGAGTGTATTTTACAAGACAACATTTAAAACTTTAGGTATGTAAATTTTAGTAAAATACCATCTTCTATGCCCACAAATCCATTTGAGATGCATGGTTGAGATGCATGCACTATAGGAATGACAGTGTCAAATTAGATTTAAATTAATAACAAACTAAACAATATATTAAATTACTACTTTCTTCTATTTTGAATAGTTTTAACAGGCCAGGATTTTCCAGACTTCATAGTTCTAATTTTTTGAGTCGTGGCTTCCATATGGGTGTTTTCTTCTACCACAGATGTACAGTGACCTCACTCAACTGATACATGCTCCTCTTGGTCACTGGCTTTGTTGTACCTACATGTTGATGCATAAGGTCTTCTTTGCCTGCTTCTGGCTTTTGCTTTCTTGTTGCATGGAAATTTACCAAAAATCCTGGCACATGAGTTAGCTCACTTTCTGAAAAGAATCCAAATTACTTTGGTGGGACTGTTTCTCTTATTTCACTGCTAGAACATATTATTTATGAATTATGTAAAAATCAATTAAGGTTATGACCGCTTTTTCCTCAAGCTGAGTATGGCAATTTGCAGTGTCTTTTACTATGATGATGGCAGAAGCTCCATAGCAACAGCATTTTTGCATTCCTACTGGAACCACATTGCTCCTGTACTATCAGGAAAACTGTTTTGATATGTATAATCACAGTTATTTAGCTTGTGTGCTGAGGAATTTATTCTGATTAAGAGAACAATAAACCTGTGTTTATTTGTCCATAGTTAGCACAGGTTTCACTGTTCCAGCTTTCATGGAGTTTAGAGTGACGATATTTCTTTGGTGCTAAGGAACTGGAAGTTTTGGCTTCCTTCACCTGTAATTCACTAATATACAAAGACATGCAAAAGCTGTTTAGAGGGTTTAAACAGACATTCCCTGAAATAATTCTTCATTTCTCTCATAGAATCTCTGACCCTTTTCTTTACATGGACTCATTTCAAAAGGGTCTTAGCTCACTTAACACCATCCAATAAAAGCTTTTCATAAAATACACACAAGCAAACCAAAACAGATTAAAAGCAGCCAAATGGCTGGGCACATTTATATGAAATGTAACAATTAATACACATTTTTAAGGCTAAAACCACTACACCATGGATATACCAGTGTACCCTGATACTACCACTTATAGCCAGTAGACTAAGAGGCTCTAAAATGAAACTTAGTGTTTCACTGATCATCGCCTGTGCCATGTTCCATTAGAAAGAACACGAGGCCTGGTTTCACATGTCAAATCAAAGGCAGAAGCACAAATACATCATACTTAAAACACTTAATTGCCTTGTATCCTTGTTTTCAATTTGATCCCTGTCTTATGTAGCCAAATTACATTTACGATTTAGAAACAATTCTAATGGTTTCTGTATGCTAGGAAGAACACAAATCATCCCTCCCTCCAACTGGTAGAAAGAAAGTATGCCAGCTCAGGACAGGTAATTGTACTCTCATCCCATGGGGAGTCAGGCTGATGAGAATTGCACAGATCTACTGAATGTGCAGAATGGTTCCAAAGCCTCATGGTTATCCACAGTATTAAATAATGACAGCTCTGGTGAGTCAACACCATAAACTATGCTCCTGAGCAGATAATAATCTCTGGGATCCAAAAGGATTATCTCCATCACTGTGCTAGCAGACTAAGTTGCTTGCCAATCATCTCTAACCTATTATCTACAACTCAGAAATTCAGTGGTACTTTACACTTAAGCCTGCTAGCCCAAGAGGAGAAGAGGTTGAATTGCCAGTGTTCTAACAAATGGGCAACTCAAAAGTCCACACCCGTGCAACTCATTGACTGGTCCCGTAATTATTCTGCACAGGTCAAGTGATGTTGTACCATATTTGAGCATACAATGAATACATGAATACACACTTGTCCTCTGGGAAAAGTGGTGATAAAAAAATGTCACAGACATATACAGAGAGCAAAATAACCACCTAATATTTTTTGCATATGCCCGGAAATACACACAAACACCTTCTGTTTACTACATAAACATTTCAACTTCTGACTGCTGAGGCTGGGAATATCAACTCTGAGCTGGCTGAAACAGAAGCAGCAGCAAATTGCCTCCTTTATGAGGACATCCACGGAGGCGGAAGGCTAGCAGGTTTGACATTCAGAGCCTTGGCAGGAAAAACTGACAGCAAGGGGGGAGAGAGAGAAAGGCTCCACCTACACAAGAGCCCCAAAGGAAAACCACACTCAGGGTGGAGGGGTGGGGGGAGAAAAAAATGAAAAAGTCAAAAAGGATTTCAACTCAATCAAAACCAGAGACTCATTCCATTACTGCTGTTAATAAGTTCCAGCTGGACACCACAGTCCATCAGCTTGAGACCTCTGTACTATCCAAAACACCAAGTGGAAAGATGCCATTAGAACTCTGCTAGCTGAATTCCTCTTATTCCCAGTCACTACAACTGTTAGCCCTGACTACCTACTTTACTCACTAGCAGGGCCTGTGTAGAACCAACTGTTGATGATAACCACAGAAAATTCTTCTCACAGTCCATTTTTTTTCCTCATAATTTCACACACTCTCTGTGTCTGTTGTCTGCACCACAGGCTTTTCAGGAAGTAAGCTGAGTTCTTGCTACTTGCCCTGCAAGACTGCAATTATTTCCTCCCCAATCTAACATTTCATGTCAAGGTATAGTAGCTATGTAGAATTGACTACACATTCATGCTTCTGCACATGTACCTAGAAACAGGTATTCATCATTCTCTAACTTTGCACATATAAATTCTTTCCACCCTCTGTCCTCCCCAGAAGTTATTTGCAGTTGCAATTTCAGTATGTCTCCTACATGTGTAACAGTAATCAGATTCTACAGCAATCTGTACCAGCAGGAGTGAAGAGGCTACTTAACAAATATGCTTTTGGTATGAATCCAAGTCCTCAGTTAACAGCTGGGAAGTGGACACAACCTAATTGAGATGCAACATCTAAGTGAGGAAACAAAGCCAGGGCAAACTAGATTCTCAAAACTTACCTTGACTTTTACACGGCAGAAATAGCAGGACTCTGTATTAATTTTCATATCTTTATTCAACAATGGAGAGGGGGAAAGGCAGAAGAGACTAAACACATAAGAAAAACATGGAGATAAATTAAAACAATTTATGAGCACAGTTTGAGAAGATAACAAAACAGCAGCCTTTTAAAGAAAAATATTCACAGACATCAGTAATAAGAAACTGGTGCAGGGGGTGGGAGGAAACTATGTAAACTGAGTTATCTGAGACATTTACCTGTCAAAGTAAACTGGAAATAAAAAGCAAATAAATACCTTCTAGAACCTCTCTCCCCCACCCACATCGATAACTAAGCCCCTATCAAAGCAACTTTTGCCTAGAGGTGTCACCATATTCTTGTGTTCAGTTATGCTTGGAGCACCACTTACAAGAGACACCCACATAAAACAGTAGCAATGTGTAATATTCAAAATTTAGTTCTTGGATGATGTTTTTTTTGTTTTGTCAGCTATGACAATCTCCAGCAAGTTGCTACTGCCTGAACAGACACAATATAATAAGCTTTTCCAAATACTCTTTAACTCTAACAGAAGGGCTGTATTTACAGGTGCATGACCTTTATGCCTTGGAGGGGACCTTGGCCAGGAAAGCTGCTTCTAGCAGAAATAACTGAGAAGGGAAACAAGGATTAGCTGCCACCCTGTGGAATGAAAGCACATCTGCATCGATAAAACCTTTTGTATTATATTGTGGGGAGAAATGGAAAGAGAAAAAACAGGTCCTTTGAAATAGGAGAAAATAAATGAGAGCAAAAGAGCAAGATATCAAAGAGATACTACACAATTTTCTTTAATGGTCTTCACAAAAAAGAATGTAAAAAGATACCTAGAAAAAGTCTAGGTAATCAAGCACAACACAAGAGTAGGATGCCTTAGGGTTTCTACATTTAAGTCCTTATACTGCAGCAAGTGACCGAACTTTTAATGACTCCACAAAAAAACATTGAAACAATTCAAACTCCTCCCTCTCCCAGAAAAAACCCACAGTAACCCAGTCATTCAATATCACCATGCTTCAGAGCATGGGTAAAAAGGTGACAGTGTCAGGAAAAGGCTTTTCCAATGTGCATGTTAATTCCAGACTGTCCACTGGTTATCAAACAGACTGAGCAGTATCAGAGATAGGAGACTGGACTAGCCAAACCAATTCAGTGTGGGCTGTCCTTTTTGGTGTTTTACCCTTTCAGAGGTAATAGCCTTTGAGTACCACATATTCCTGTGGCAAATACAGAAAAGTCACAACAGCTGGCTTTTACAAAAACAGGCTGTTAAATGCAATTTAGTTTCTATTTAAATCAAGATATTCATTGCCCCAAATTAGCAAGTGATAGCAGCAATACTGTAATTTCCATTCCGTTGCTAGATTCCCCAATAAGGCCTAGGAAAAAGAGAAAGCTTGGAAAATTCTGTGATTTGGCTTTGGCTTAAACTTATATCCAGCACATTTCCTTATGAAACTGGCATTGAGTGTTGCTAGTAGAGAGCCTTTACTTTAGCTCTATGCTGGCACAGATAGCCATTCACTAAAAGCTGCACAGTGCAGTTGACACACTGGAGGGAAGGGATGCCATCCAGAGGGACCTTGACAGGCTCGACAGCTGGGCCTGTGTGAACTGCATGAAGTTCAACAAGGCTAAGAGCAAGGTCCTGCACATGGGTTGGTGCAATCCCAAGCACAGCTACAGGCTGGGTAGAGAATGGATTGAGAGTAGCCTTGAGGAGAAGGATTTGGGGGTGTTGGTTGACGAAAAGCTCAACATAAGCCGGCTCTGTGCGCTTGCAGCCCAGAAAGCCACCTGTGTCTTGGGCTGCACCAAAAGAAGCATGACCAGCACGTCGAGGGAGGGGATTCGCCCCCTCTACTCCGCTCTCATGAGACCCCCACCTGGAGTACTTTTTTCAGGTCTGAGGCCCCCAACATAAGGACATGGAGCTGTTGGAGTGAGTCCAGAGGAGGGCCGTGAAGCTGAACAGAGGGCTGGAGTACCTCTCCTATGAGGACAGGCCGAGAGAGTTGGGAATGTTCAGCCTGGAGAAGGCAGCTCTAGGGAGGCCTTCCAGTACCTAAAAGGACCTAGAAGAAAGCTGGAGAGGGACTGTTTACAAGGGCATGCAGTGATAGGACAAGGGGTAATGGTTTCAAGCTGAAAGAGGGTAGATTTAGATTAGCTATTAGAAAGAAATTCTTCACTATGAGGGTGGCAAAGCACTGGAACAGGTTGCCCAGAGAGGTTGTGGATGCCCCAACCCTGGGAGTGTGAAGACAAGGCTGGATGGGGCTTCGGACAACCTGGTCTAGTGGAGGATGTCTCTGCCCATGGCAGGGGGGTTGGAATGAGACGGTCTTTGAGGTCCCTTCCAACCCAAACCATTCTATGATTCTAAATATGAGGCTTAGTCATATAGATGCTCTTGGGGCCTCAATTACATCAGGACAATCCACAACTTGTAGCTGAAATTTAGCACCTGTCTGAAAGCACTATGTTGTTTATTTAACTCTGATTATATGATGGAAAAATAGACCAGAAACCTATTAAGTTTTTGTTTGGTGGGTTTTTTTTGTTTGGTTGGGTGTTTGGGTTTTTTTTTTAAACAAAGTCTGACAATAAAGAATCTCCAGCCCTATTCTAAATTCTATTTCTCTTCCCTACAATAACTTCCTGGTATGTCCTGGACCTTTCCTCAGTCTGTAAGTCTCCCTCTATGATGTTGCAGATAAAAGACCTCCTCTTTCTCAACATCAGAAAGAATCTCAGACCGTCTCATGATGTGCCTATTAGGATTTCCACATATTTTGAGATGCAAGGCCAGATACTCTATATACCTCTTGCTGTTTCCTGTACAACCTTGTGGCATATCAGCCACTCCTCCCAGTTTTGTTTTATCAGCAAACTTGCTGAGGGTACACTCTGCCCCATCATCCAAATCATTAAGGAAGGTGTTACACAGAACAGACCCAGTATGGAGCCCTAGGGTATACTGCTATCTGCTGGCTTCCCATTAGACTTCCTGGGACTGATCACCGTGCTCTGGCCCTGGCCATTCAGCCAGTTTTTTATCCACCTGTCTGCTGACCCAGCTCGTACTTCATCAGGTTTTCTATAAAAATCTTATGTGAGACAATGTTAAAATCCCTTGTATCCATATGATCTCATATGGTTAAGAAATAAAAAAGGCAGTGTTTTTCCCTGAAATGCTTGCACTGTTAGTTAGGTTCTTGACTAAAAAAAACAAACAAACAAAAAACCAAAACAAAAACCCCACCAATGAAACCCCCAAAAACCTGTCTGTTCTTCAGAATGCTCTCTGTTGCCATGGTCACATATTACCATAGTAACCATTAGATACATCTGTATTTTTAGATTAAAATTGCTTCTATTTTCACAGAATATATATCCAATTGAAAGAAACTACTCATTCTTATCAAGACATTCTACAACATTCAGAGTATAAATTAGGGCAACACAAACAACTGGTAAATTGCAAACGGTGGGGGGAATAAATCACAAACATCACCATTTACAGAGCTGCTTCCTGCAGCTAGAAAATGGTTTGAATGGACAACAAAAAGATTTGAGGAGGGTTATTCTCTAACACTGTTGTCTCAGCAAGCCTCACTGGAAAGTGGCTCAATTAGAAAACCCTGCAGGCTTAAATAGCCTTTTTAGTCAGGGGTTAACTGCAGTATTACTTCATATTTCTCCATTAGAGCCCCAGGTTGTTCCCTGCCCCTCTTTCTAAGCAGAACCTTCACTCTCATACATAGGAAATATTGACGTTCAACATGTCATAATTCAACTATTATCAGACAAGTTTCTGCTCTCTGTTTCAGTGATTGTACGTTATGCTTGTACCCTCTGGTGGACAAAAAGCAATTCACAACCCTCCCTGTGCCTTACTGCCTTTAGATCAGCACAGTGCTAACAGCAACTTTGTCGAGAAAAGGTTGAATCAAAACCAAGCATCGTTACGTAGTCTCTAATTTCTGCACTTCAAGGAGGGTCCTTCAGTCATCTTTTACCTGGCTAGATCTGTCTTAGCTTCTCCGTTTTCTTATTGGGCTTTCATTCAACCAACATTGTTTCATATGTAGCTCAGCATGCCTGAATTTAGACAGGAATTCATGGCCACATGTCAAAATAAAAATTTCATTTATCCCTATGTGACATTCACATTGAGAAATAATCTAGGGTCAAAAGTGAGGAATCCATCAATTCAGTGCTTTTCCAAAAAGGCAGCAGCATGAATACATAAGGTTTGTATTCAATAATAGGTTTAATGATCAGGATAATTGACCTCCTCATTAAATGAGGTCACCAAAAAATTTCAACTTGCTTTCTTTTTGGTAAGTTACTAGGCATTACTTTTTATAAAAACTTAGATGCCGTGTACATAAAAAATATATATGCTTGCCATCCAGCCTGATTCTCCCCTCTGACCTGCTGTAAACAACACAAGTGAATGCCCCATCTTTGATAAGTCAGTATAGCAATGCACTTCTACCGCTGCCACAAATCTTTTAGATAGTCTTGGACAGTTACATACTTCTGAAGACTTGGAACTCTTGCTCCTTTACAGTTCACTCACTTTTGCAGCCTTCCCACAAACATTACTTCTAACGTTATCTCGCTAAATGCAGACAATGCCCTTGTCCAACGGGTCTGCAGTAAGCATATTTCAGCTGGAACCCACTGCAAGAAAAGCAAGATACATTAAACTACGCTACTGGCAATAGATGCTCAGATTCCCCCTGGGAATCCAGCCATAGGCCTTGTTGTACAAGTCACTGTATGATTCTAGCTCATAGGATTAAATAACGGAAAAAGGCTAAATTTCAGCTCTTAAAGACAGTATTTTTCATGTTTCCACAGTCAGCAAAATGGAAGTAGTCCCTTCCTTAATAAGAGAAAACATAAGAAACATAACCAGGTCATGAAAGGATAGAAGCTGAGAAACAGCAAGGTAGTAACGGTTTGCTTGCAAGGGGTTTACATAGAGGTTTTAGGCAAAGAAGCAGCAGAGACCTAAATTTACTTGCCAAATTGCAGAAAAAAAACCCACCAATTTGCCACTATTTCTTTTCACTTCATATTATTGTGACTTCAGTTCTCATCAGAAATACAGCACTGGCAACTACGACATTGAATTTTAGGATTCTACAGGTAGCTGTGTGTATGAGCATGGCAAAGTCCACCATTTGGTTCATCCAAAAATGTAGGCTTTGGGGGTAGGTGCGGGGGGGTAATTTCCCAGATGAATGTATCTGGAGCTCACTGCTGGTGCTTCTCCAGTATAACACATCTATTAGAAAGTAATGTGAGATACCTGACATTCACCTGGTCCTCCCTGCAGATCAGCTGCCTGCTGAGGTAAAAGTCAAACTCTATTGTTCTGAAGTGATGAAAGGTTCAAGAATCTCAATGCATATAACTCAAGCCCAGCTTAGAAAAGTAAGACACAGAGAGAGAGGTGCTCTAAGAGAGAAATCAGGCTCTAATCTGTAGAGCACAGAGTTTAAGTATTGCTTGAGGATGAGAAAGTAGTCAGTGGTATTTCCTGGACAACTCTGTACTGTACACAGTCCATTTTCCACTCTATCTCTCAAGACAGGTTCTTAAATGCTATGCAGGTTTATTGTCTTCATTTACTGTTCAAACCAATTGTTCTCACAAGTTACTCTGCACACTTCTTAAGGCCTCTTCTGAAGCTTCTAGGCTTCTTAACAATACCTGTAAATAACTTAAGACTGAGTTATGTTTACAGTGTCTTGTAATAGTGCCAAATTCCAGATGGAAGGTGACTGGGAATCCTTTCTGCTCAGTAACACTAAAGCATATCTTCATACAGCATATAAATTTCTGCATGTACCAGCTCTTAAATGTTAGGCTCCAGTCCACAAACAGCACACAGGAACTCCTGGGCAATTGGCTCTAGGTGGCCCTGCTTCAGCAGGGAGGTTGAACCAGGTGACCTCCAGAGGTCCCTTCCAACTCTATGATTCTAGGAGCTCATATAGCTTCAGAATACTTTGCTGGTTTTCCACATATCTGGCTTTACAGGGCAAATCAGAACACAGCCAGGTGTCACAGCACAAATTCTTAGTGGGTAAAGCAAGAAAAGCCATAGTACTGATCAGTTACATAGAGAGATGTGATTCAGCATCTCCCCAGCAAGTAGCAGAATAATGTGACAATACAGTGTCCCCATCAGAAAGGATAAGAATATTTTTTTTGCTCTCCCTAGATTTCTCTCTTAGGCAATAAGCCACACTTTTCAGCATTATATGCAAGTTTGGAAGACATATAGGAAAACTTAGCTCACTTCAACAGCTGCTCTCAAGTATACAATGACACTTCACAGTTAACATGCAAGCCTCCTTGATACAATGCTACATGCAGATCAGAGAACCAGCAGAGTATTCCATAGCTATCCCACTTTCCTCTTAAGGCACTACATTTCCTGCTGCTAAAGATGGCAAAAAATAAATAACAATTTCTGGAAAGTTGGGGTTCTCTAGAAATCTTGCTTTGCAAGGCAGAAGTGACTTGGCCATATATTGTGAGAGAGTCGTACTTCAAAGGGACGTATGAAAAAAAAGCCCAGCCCTGCAAAAGGACAGTGAATGGAACTCAGTTCACTAAAATGGGGGAAGGTGTAGCTTCCCCACAATAAGCTTTGCAATTTTAAGAACATCAGCATCCCTCTCTCTAACACACCCTCTACCTACCAAGTAAGTTAATCCAGTCTAAAAGAAATCAGTTCCCCAGACTCAGAAACATAAGGCCGGAGAATCAGAAACTCGATAAAGAACAGAAAGAAATTAAGATGTTTAGCTGAAGCCTGACAGTAGTCTCCCCTATATTTTCCTATTTCTTACCCACCATGGGGGATACTGCCAAGCAAGAAAACATTTTTCCCTTTTATGCAGCAAATCATTAAGTTTCTCAGAAGGGAAACCACATTCCACTATTTTCTTTTCCAACAACAGAACACTGACTCATAGCACTATAAAGCGTGGAGGTACATTTCTTTCCAAAGGGCAGTCATTGCTCCACTTTGTATCTCATTGTACAGGTATTTTAGGCTAATTTTTAGGCACACAAAATTTGACATACTTGCAGCACCCTGATAGCCCCCCAACTTCAGGTATCATTTTCTCTTACTGTGTTTCTCTGTGCCCAGACATATCACAAAAGGGGTACAAACACTTACTGAACACAATGGGGTCTACTGCTAGGTGAAGATTTAACCATTTGCTTAATTGCACAATGAAGCCCACAGATGATACTGAAGAGGAACTACATTGCAGCATTTCCTGCTGAGAACACTGAACAACAGCTGATAAAAGCATTTTATCAAAACAGCACATTCAGCGTTCTCATTAACAAGAGAATTTCTATGCAAGACCGTGCCATCCAATGCAGAACTATATCTAGAAACTCACTAAGAGGTCACATGGGTGGTGGCAGATCTGCAGAGGCTTTGATCAAGCAGAGCACAATCTAGCAGTCACATGTGCACTGGAAGAAGAAAATACAGTGTCCATACTAAGACATCGTTCTTGCTCTGGGTAAGTTCTGCTGCTTGACATCATCAGCTTCATATCACACACTAGATAATAGTCCCTGACTCTAATCCAGACTCCCTTACAACCAGCAGTCATTTAATTCCCCTGCACAACAAATGTCAGAGTAAGGCTGACCCATACTTACCCACAGGCTAATGACATCAGGCATCAATGCTAAGTAAAAGATACGTAGCACAGGACCTAGCTCAGGAAGACAAAGGTAAATCCAAATGCCAAGACCAAGTCTTCAGAAATCCTTCCTGTGATTCAAAGCAGGAAGAGTTACGACAAATGAATGGATTCTGGAAAACATTCTGGAAAGTCACTGTATGAAAATCAAGTAATCCAAGACTAAGCACAATGCATACGCAAGTAGAAGGCATGAAGATCAGCATAAGGGGAGACTAACCAATCCCTGGTTTCCAAATCAAGTCCCTCACAATGCTTTACATAAATAATTTGCTATGGAAATTTTTAATTAAAAAAAAAAAAAAAATCAAGAAATGTGGTCATTGCGATAGTTGGTATATAGAGAATAATGGGTCTATCTTGTTCAGTAAAATCTAGAACAGCAATTCCTCACAACTGACTCTTCCACATAAACAGTAAAGATTTTTATCCCTCATATGGAGGGGAATTTCCTCTGGAAACAGAAAGAATTCCTGCTTCAGGACAGGCCTTTGCATGTACTAGTGAGACACATATACAATGCTTGCTAACAAACTAAAAAGAACAAAATACTTGGGGTTTTTTTGTGAAACTCAAAGCCAAATCAAGGGTTTTCTACTGGCTCCAGAATAAGGTCTTGTGGATAATTTAGGACAAATATTTTTGACAAGATGCAAGTTTCTGACATGGTCTGTCAAGACTTCAATTTTTAAAAGCTACAAATAAAAGTAAACCCAACTTAACTGGTTTCCTAAAAAAAAACTAGTCAATTCATAACAACTTGCCACCAAGACAACGTGAAGTAAGAAAAAAAATCAGTCCTAATCTTCAACTTTACAAACTTCTTGAAGGGCTATTCTTTAGGGCAGACGTACTTGTGGAATGTTACTTGCAGATGTGCTTCTACATATCATCAACAGCAAAATACTGGGCTCTGTAAAGAATCCACTGTGTCAGCAAACACAAGTGCCTGCACCTAGAGCTAAGAATGGTCTTCAGTAGGGAAGGAGGAGCCAGGTTTCTCTGATAAGTAGTTTCAGTAAAGATTAATATCATCAAGTATTTACTTAGACAGCCATGTCTATAATGGGGGAGCACCATTATAGATCTCAACAGCAGGAACCCTACTCATCTTAAAGTCCCATTGACTCTGTTGGCATGTGTACAGGGGATTGCCTCTTAACAATGTTCAACAGATTAGATTCCAGTATGGCTTGACATGGTGCAAATTTTCTCTGCAGCACTGCAATTTCATTCCCACAATACATATTCTACATTCAATGTAGTTCTGTCCCAAGTGTTACATATTGCTCAAGTCTCAGGACACTGATAAACATGGCACACAGTCAGAAAATTTGTGCAAGGGTTGCAGTAGGATAAAGCAAGAGGACTGATTAATCACAGTATTGTGCCCTACTCCCTGCTTTTTTATCCCCCATAAATGGAATCCTGGAATTAGTGAAATTCAGACATCAGCTATTTATCAGTTCTCAGGCCATGAGGATTGGGTCTCCTAAAGCTGAGAGATAAGGGCTTCTGAAGTTCTCAAGTATGCCTGCAGACTATATCGAGCCAGATTTTCCCCACCCACCTGCTAGAATGAAAGAATTTGTCCATAGTAACATGCATCAGGATGACATGGAGTTCAACCACTGAACATCAAAGCAGCAGTCTGTCAACTTTTCCCATTGCATGGGACTTGCCTAACTCTGATGCTCTCACAGGAATCAAAGCGAACAACAGAACCTGAAATAAAATTCAAGCAGCTTCAAAAAGAGCCAAAATCTCATTGATGCCCAACTTTCCTTTTCAATAGTTAAGTCTTACAGATACCTGTATCTACTCCATCACACGTGCATGTAACAGCATGTTTTCTTCATTACTCAGTTTTTCAATTACCTCCCTTCACCTTCCAGAAAAAAAAAAAACACAAACAACCCACTAATCTCTTCATCTTCCAGTACTAGTAACAGGAATCTAGCATACTTCTCCCATGAGCTAGTCCTTTATGTCCAAAACCATTCAGCAAACATCATTTCAGTCACCTTCTCAGAGGATGGACATGACAGTACAGTCCATTCTTAAGGAGGATGAATCAAGATGGGCACTTCTTAACAACACACAGCTGCAGAAGAATACCCAGAGCAAGATAAGACATTTTAGGGAGCCACCCACCCTTGTGGAACTCCAGCGTCTAATATTTTTCCAGCTTCTGTGCAATGGATGTCTCTAACCCTAGTCAGTTCTTCCAGCAAAGATTCTCCCCAACTAGGGTTATACAGTGGGAATTCCAAAGCAACAGGCTATGTACAAACATATCAGCATTCCCTCCAACAGAGAGATGAAAAGGAGAAAATTCCTGAGGATGTGTATCCTCTACTCTATTTTCTGAATCCCAGCCTCCCCCTTGCCTTGGAATGAGCTCTACAAAGCAGTATCTGTTATGTACAAGAATCTCAGCTCCCTTCCTTTGGGGAGTTTCCCTTCAAAAAAGAGAGGCAAATCCCGGGACAGAGACAGGTGCTGGGCAGGGAGAGGTCTCCTTAGGATGACTCGCCAGAAGCAAGAGAGCCTGCAGCTTTCTTCTTAGGGCGTGCTTTCACACTTCTCACTGGAAGCTGAGGAGAAAGAAAAAGAGGCATCCTAGGTTAGCTTACTTTAACACTTAAATGTCTAACAGGAAGATACAAGAATGCAGAATGAAAATAGGACAAAACAATGACAACATGATGACCCTATTCATGTCATCTGTTGTTTCAAAAAGGTTATTTAACCATTCCATTTGGTTTTGGTTAGTAAACAAATCACTCTGAGCGTATCCATCAAACAGCAGCCAGGAGAGGAAGACATTCTAAAACAGGACAAATGTGATAATAAAATCAAAGACAGCTGTCTCAACAAAAGATTAGACATAGTAGTACTTCTAACTGTTAATATTCACATAACACTTCACTGTTGTAACTTTTCTGCTTCTTGACTGCCATCCCAAATACTATTCTCTGAAAGACGTAGAAACATCCTGAACTAGTTTGCACACTTTACTCCAGTATCTCCCATTCTAGATACTGGCAAGAAGAGTGCATTTATGATCTACGATGTATTCAGCCCTTCTGGGCAATCTCAGACTCACACCTCCTACAATTCCTACATCTGAACCAAAGGTCCAAACAGACTGAGCATAAAACCCAATATGCCTGCAAAGGCCTTTATTGGAATTTCTGTAGTCACAATAAACAGCATAGAAGAGTTATTACTGTCTTTTTATTATTTCGCTTTAAAAATTCCCCACTAGGAAGCTTGGAATCAAATTTTGTTCCTCTTGTTTCCTTGCTACTATCTACTATGCTAGAGAAGAAAGCAGAGGAGTCAATTCAGAAGTAAGCCTTGGGAATTTAAAAAAGATCCAGGCTGATGTTAAATGCATCTTTGCGTGTCCATCCTTGGAGATATTGAAGAGCCATCTGGACACGGTCCTGGGAAACTGGATCTAGATGGCCTTGCTTGAGCAGTGGGGTTGGACCAGATGATCTCCAGAGGCACACTCCAACCTCAACTGTTCTGTGATTCTGTTACAAAGAGTACTTAAACCCCATGCAAAGGTGTCCTGTACACTGTAAAATCAGGTTAACAGTAAGACTTAAAATGATACTCTAAGCAATTATTTTCCTCCAAATTATTTAATATTTAGCCTGAAAAACTCAACAATGTGAGCCAGTCATAGCACTCTGTATCTTAAATAAAAATAAAAAACAAAATTAGGAGTCTGAGTTGAATCAAGCAAATAGGATCCCAACTTCATAAAAAGGGAAGCATTTTATCACATATAAATCAAACCACAAGAAAAGTTCAAGTCAAAACCTGGAAAGCAGCACTTCAAAATGCATATTCTACAAAACACACCAACAGCTGAAAAAAAAAAAAGAAGATTGTTAAGCTAAAATGGTTCTTGGACACAATTGCATTTATTTTTGTTTTCGGTTTGTTTTAATAAGAATACAGGCAACTCATGTCCCACCTGAATAGCTGTAAATATCTTGGATCATCACATGGTCATATGGAGGGGACAGCTCAACAATGACTAGTTACTCAAACTTCAAGACAAAACCCTGGGCCGGGGGCGGGTGTGTGTGTGTGTGTGTGTGATGGGGAGTGTGTGGAGGGGGAAATTACATTCTCCCCATATCTAATATGCAGAAGTCCAGGAAGGCCTAAGAGGGTACAGAACCACTGAATTTTAGATGAGGAGAAAGCAGCTGCCCCAGGGATAAATATCAAAGTAGTATTATATATTCAGAGTGTAACAGACAGGAGAGAGGATATGATCAACAAAACATGTTAAAAGTATCTAATGCCCCACCTTTCAATATAAGGTGCCTTTCAATACGCCTAATGCCTTTCAATACAAACCCTGAATGAAAGCAAAGCTGGGTCCTGGCTTATGACAGAGGTTTACAGGCATGATAAAAAAAACCAAAAGCTAGAGACTAGTATAGCAAATAGACGCCAAGTCCTCTGATGTAGGACTCAATTAGCAAAGACTTAGTCCACCAAAGTTCATACAAACAGCTTTCAAATGCCCGAGACCATGAAGCCAGAGCCTTCCAACAAAGCTCACAAATCAATGTCTGCGCTGGAAATACTTTACACACCAGCTCACCTCAGCTTTCATCGTCTTCTTAGGAGTTTTGAGACTCTGGGTACGTTTAGGAAGTTTGTCTCCTGCATCTTCATCTGATGGGTCTGTTCTAGTCTCCGATGGGGTTCCATTAGACCTCTGTGCCACACTGCTTTCCTCTCCTGAGGAGCAACAGGAAGCTAAGGAATGAGAGAGGAACTTTTAGCAAATACTTTTGAAAAAAATCACATGAAGTCTAACATGGCCCATTCTGAAGGACCATAAGAAAGGGAGAGGTCAACAATCCTTAAGAGGGATCACTCAAAAAGTACAGAGATCTTTTAGTAGATGGGAAGGGCCTAGGGGAAGACAATGCGACTTCTCCCAGATAATTTGGAATCTTGTAGTCCGCCTGAGACCCAATGCATGAAAAGTCCAGGGAACCTCTCCTCCCCCACCCCGGGTCATCATATGAGGCCTCATACGACGGCCCAGCAGGGGTGCTCTGTACCTGAATCCTCAATGGTTTCAAGAAGACTCCCACCAGACGGGTGCAACTGTGGCTCATGGCTTCGCATATGCACAGTATCCTCATCCCGGATCAGAGTGAGATCCTGCATGCTGAAACTTCGCAGCTTCTCAGACAAAACTCCCTGGCCCTAAGAGGACATAAAAATTAGGGTCAAGGGCACTTCACCTTCACCAAGATCACCTCACATGGGATCATTCAGAAGAAGAGGAAAGGTGCCCTATTCCCCACTAGGTTACTCTGAAAAAAACAGAAGGGAGAAAGAAAAGTATGCTCCCAAGACCAACAGGGAAGAGGTTAAAGCAAAATCCATTCCACTCTCCCTCCACTTTTCCTAAGTCAAAGGATGGGATTAACTGCAAGGCAAACTGGACGAAAGGAAAGGTAGATTGGTGCCAACAAGTACCAGCGTCCCTAACAGACCCATAGCACTAACTACTGGCACACAAAACTAAACTGCTGGGGAATTCCTAAATGTTACAGAAGGTGTTGCATTACCTTTGCAGCTGCAGTAACTGCTGCATTGGCAGCAAGGTTTAACCCTCTCTTGCCAACTCGCATCATGGTTTCATAGCTCTTGTCACGAGCCTGAGTAATGTATTCATCAATTTCCTAGGAAGGCAACGTGGAACATGGCATTTAGCTCCTTGTTACAAACACAATCAAAGTCTCCCCACCATCACCCTTAAGAACCCAAAGCTCATCTGGATGCTTTTTTCCAGGCTACCAGCATCTGCTGTCATTGATCATGTAACTGCAGTTTCTCTGCCACTTACAGAAAGCTTGCAATTGCAACTTCTACCTAAGTACGCCACCTCCAGATTTTAACAACTGAAACAAAGCAGTTGCTTATACTGACAATATGAACAAACAGCATGGCTACAGAACATGCTGCTCCTGTCATGATTCAAAGAGCTTAACTACTGACAGTGACTATAACAACTCATGACACTGGGTTAGCCAAACATGCTTTCTAAGCATTAGGCAAACTACTGGCTACATTACAATTTTCAGTAAGCTGCAGTATGACACTGTTGTCAGGAACAAAATCATTCTACGTCCACTAATGTCAGCACAAGCATGATTCATGCATTTCAGTTTTTATTGTGGCATAACTGAATCAGAAGTCAGTCAGCTCCCAGACAGGTCAGTATCTGCTAACAACAAGCGAGTACCTTCTCCTTATTGGAGAGCGTTGGGTGCACAAACTTCCTGTAGAGGACACTGGAGCCCTTGGTGTAAGGGGAGAGCAGCCAAATCACAAATGCGATTTTCAGCTCGAAATAAAAGGGAAACCTGAGAGAAAGAGGGAAGAAAAAAAAAAAAAAAGAGAAAGAGAGAAAGATGGAGAACTGGAATCAAGATCAGCAGAGACAGATGGAGATAACTGGTAGACAGCAGCATAGGCAGAAAGAGCAAAGGCAAGATAAAGGCTCAGAAATAAAAGAATCAATATATCAGGTCAGAATAGCAGAACCCTCTTTGGAATCCTAGGACATACCTTCTTCGAGTCTCATTTAGTCTTTCATCCATAGCCATGAAAACTCCATAAACAGGGCATCTCTCAGCCCTGCAAACACACCAAATTACAATCTGATAGCTACTCTCATCATTCTGAAGTTTGTTCAAAGAGTATCCACTGGATGTTAGTATTACATTAGTTTCCCTCTCGTTTTCCAAAGTTTTCAACTACGTATCTCAATAAATCTCAAGTTCTTGCTAAGGCTCATGGCTCAGTTTCTGAAACTTCCAGTAGGTACTCCTCAGATAAGACACAAAATGAAAGAGAGCAGGCAGCATGTCTTTCATCTCTGACCCTTACTCAATAAAGTCTCTGGGAAGATACAGTAGCAGAGATTGAAGCAAGTGAATGCAAACTTTCTGTCTGGTTTTCAATGTTTATGCAGGAAGAGGCAAAACTGCTGAGCAGTTTTGTAAGGCATGTACAGCCATTTCATGTTTCTTTAAAAGATGCAACTCTTGACTAGTATTCTTTCAGAGATGTATGCAAAGCTCAAACACTAAAGCAAGGAAGAAACTGAAGATACCCTGTTCCAAAGGTTCAGTCGAAGACATGACAAACCTAGAGAGGCACTGTTTACAAGGGTATGGAGTGATAGGACAAGGGGTAATGGTTTTAAGCTGAAGGAGGGTAGATTTAGATCAGATATTAGAAAGAAACTCTTCACTATGAGAGTGGCAAGACACTGGAACACATTACCCAGAGAGGCTGTGGATGCCCCAACCCTGGGAGTGTTCAAGGCCAGGCTGGATGGGGCTTTGGGTAACCTGGCCTACTGGAGGGTGTCCCTGCCCATGGCAGGGGGGGTTGGAACGAGATGGTCTGTAAGGTCCCTTCCAACCCAAACTGTTCAATGGTTCTATGACAAGCATGACACACAGCACTGAAAGGATTAAGAACCTGCTTCCCCTGACTCCACTCCATCCCATCGCCACTAGGGAAGAGAATTTCATAATGCAAAACACCACTCAGAGCACAGACATGGACCTGATCTGCTCCTCCACGCAACAGGCTCGCAAAGCAAAACCGTTCCCTTCCTTCTACCATCTTTTTTCTTTTAAGTGTTTTTTAGAACACCTTTTCTCAAACTGTACTAGTTACATTAAGAGCTGCTCAAAATATTTTGTGTTATGAATGGATGAAGATCCTCTTACAGATACTGTGTATTTATCCCAACTGTTTGCAAGTACAGAAGAAACAGCTAAGACAGCAGCTACTACCCACAATATCTACAAACCTGCAGACTCTTCACAGCAATCAAAAACGCCTAATGGAGATAGTTTATTCTTAGCGCCCTAACACTACTCCTCTCTTTAAAAAAAAAAAAAAAAAAAGGCACCAAAATAAACCCTCCACCCAAAAACCCAACAAAAACCCACCAACCCAACAAAAAACCCCATGCCGCCAAGGAACTCACCAGGAAAGAACAATGTCTGTAAGTGTTTCTGCAGTGGTGAAAAAGGCAAACACAATCCAGTACATCATCCACTTCACCTGCAAAAGAGCAGTCACTCAATAGACATCCATCAGAACCCAGAAAAAAGCAAAACATCATCTCAGTAAAAATGACTCATCATCTCCACACATTAAGATGAATTCAGCAACAGAAGGCATATATAATCAGTAATAGAGAGAGTCACATACCAAATGGTACATTACAGTTTGGGAAAACATGTAGGATTAATGTGCTCTAAACAGATAAATGCATACAGATACACTGATGAATGCATGCCCTGTAGCAATATCATGATGCAACAGTGTTAAAAGTCTCAAATACACTATCTAAAAAGAGTAAGCAGTTCACTTTAAAAAGTTACAGTCTTTCACATATCATGATTTTTGTAATAAATACATATAAGTTCACACATATGCAAAAGTTTAGTTTCAACTGTAGCCCTAGATCTTCTTGATTTAAAGTTTTTTCTTGGCAAGGAAAAAAAAAAAAACCCCACACCCAAACCAACAGATATTGTACTTTGCTCTAACTCTTTAATAAGCATTCTTTGCCTTGATCATTACTCCCAGAAATTACATGAGCACTTTTTAAATAAAGGCTCAGTAAGAGAGGTAAGAAAGCAAAGAACATGTCGCATCAACCTTATCTTCTTGTTTAAGGTCTTCTGTACTTTGTGCTATTATGGCACATCTGTATGTCTATCATCTATCTCCCTACTTCCTTACACCTGTCTCTGGAGCAGTAGGTATTTCTTTCAAAGCAAACAAAATAATTCCCCCATAAAACACACACACACACATTCTCTCTCTGCTGTTTTAGTAACAAGTCTCTAAGCTACAGGCCAATTATTCCTAAAGAGGAATCAGCTGAATTATAAAAACTGCTACCCAAAAATTTCCAATAGCAGTAAAGTCGATATCTTATAAGGGAAATTGTCAGGTTTCTATGCTGTTAGGTAGTAAAAATATATTTAAGTAGCAGATAAATGGAAAGAAGAGGTCACCTTTGATAAAAGCAACTTAAAACTCTTAGTGTCATCAAGAATAGGAAAGGAGAACTAAACTGAATCAAGGACATTCCACATCTTAAATCCACACATTAATCCATATATTAAAATTACATTAACAGTTTAGTGACAGTCTTTGTTACAGCAGATGAAGTTATAAAAGCAGGTATTTCCCCAAACTTGCATTCGTTAGAAAATTTGGTGATCTGTTCTTCTAAGACCCTCCAAAACTTTCTGAAAAAAACCCAATAAAATTATGTGCCTCCAACCCCTCTAATATAGTGGATGGTTTTGAAGTAGTAGCCCAAATTCCAATTTATTATGCAATTTTTTCACAACAGAAAGTAGCAAAATTTGTGTTTTATGGCTCTCTCCTGCCCTTTCCCCCCCTCCCTTGTATCACCAGTTTGGACAGGACCAGGAGTCATTCACTTGACTTCTAAACCAGCTCTATGAAACAAATGGTTAACTCTTCAATGCAGCAACATAAATGAGCTCCTGTATGAAAAACTGTGTGAATAATGACAAATCAAAGGCGACAAACAGTGATCCCAGTTGGTGAGAGATTTCAGAGAAGCTATATACCAATAAATCTTACTTCAGTATTAGGCAAAATGAAGGCAATAATAATAAAAGCAATTTGCAGATACACTGATATGTGTAACATAATGAGAAATGTGTTTTTTTTCAGAAAAAAATTAATCTCACAAATGTAGCAGAACTCTTAGAAGGTTTCCATAAGTTCTTGCTATAGTGTTTTCCCTTACAAGCAGAGGGTATAGAGTTTCCACAAAGTTTCCAATAAGCCTAAATAAACACTCAAAGAAAGAAATTAAATTGTCAAGGATAAAAATGAAGAGACTCTTGAAGATTAACAATTGGTTAAAAGAGAGGAAACAAAGGGTAAAAATAAATGGTCATTTTTCACAATGAGGAAAGTTACCAGTGGAATCCCACAGGAATCAGAGTTGAGATCTGTGCTGCTCATCTTCATGAAAGATCTGGAAAAGGTTGCGAATAATAAAATGACAAAACGTGCTAAAGATACTTTTCTATCCAGGGTATTAGATGTGAGTTGACTAAAGAATTCAGAAAGGGGTCTATACTGATTTGATAACCAATCGACAACTTGTCACTGAATGTCATTAAATACAAAGCAATGAACACTCAGTTACTGTTATTTCTCAGTGAAAACTATTATGTTTACATAAATTAGCTCAGGCCACTCAGTGGTGGTCACTGCACACAGCCTGATGAAACCATAAGCTCTGTGCTCATTAGATTTTTTTATTCTGCTAACAGAATGCTCAGGAATATTAGAAGAGGAACCGAGAAGAACAGAAAACATTGCTTTGTTACTGTTTAAATAAACTGTGCATTCACATCTTTGGTACTGGACACAGGTGTCTTGCCCTCTGTTTCCTCCTGTCACGTTTCACATTATGCTCCACAGCCAAAGATAAAAAGAAACATAGCTGTTAAATAAACTGGAAGGATCCAGCTTCTAGCTCTAGAAGTCCCCAAAGTGCAGATGACCAGAAACTAAAAGAGGAAAAAGTAGAGGGGAAGAATCACTAATTTTTTTTTTTTTCTTACGATATTTTTAATCCACAGATTACAAACACCTTCAAAAACTGAGGGTCAAACCAGGCTCCCCCCCCCGCCCAATCCATTAAAAAGGAGTCAGGTGTTTGCTGCTCAAGCTGAAGACCACCAGCTAACTGCACATTTGCAGTCTCCCCAGCTTGCATTAAGAATCAGTAAATGCATCAGTAAATGCAAAAGCATAGTTGGAATGTAGACTTGACAAAAGCTGAAGATAACACCTAAATAGAAATTACTTTTAAACCAGTCTGAGCTACTAGAAGCAGTTTGTCACAGATGCTCAAGGACTTATCATAAATTTATATCATGGTGCGGTAGAAGAGTAAGTTTGCACTGCACTCTGATGCCATTGATGGACTGCTTGTAGTAGTAACTTGGTCTATGTCAACTCAATCTTCAATACACCACACTCTCTAGCACAGATAGATCTGTAAGATCTTTCTCCCCCACCAATGTCAGTTCTTAAACACAATGAGCTAGTAGTAGTACATAGAGGTAGATGGCTTTGAGAACGTGCAGCACAGCATTCAAGTTTTCCACTGACTTTGCATGGGGCTTACAACCAGGTGATTAGCTGATATTACTAAGACAACTTTATGATACTCAAGTACTGTACCTCTTTTTTTTTCACCATTAGATTAGGGAAGTCTTCAGCAATTAAGGTAACATCTTCCAAAAGAAAATCAGACCATAGAATCATAGAATGGTTTGGGTTTGAAGGGACCTCAAAGACCATCTTGTTCCAACCCCCCTTGCCATAGGCAG
>VXBL01009964.1:34769-89815 GCA_013400195.1 Aramus guarauna
AGAGAGAGAGAGAGGGAGAGAGAGAGAGGGGTGGGTTTTTTCCCCCCTCTCAAGTTCTCAACAAAACAATTTAAAACTGTGAAATCTGAGTCTGTCTTAAAGTTAACACAGATTCTGTAACTGGAACACAATCATTCTGTGACAGACTCTCACAAGCCAGAATAAAATTACAGGTAAAAAAATATGCATTTCATGCAACAAATGAAGGTGATAGGCAACTGGAAGGAAAGAGGAGAGGAAGGCCAGAGAAGACAATAGTGATAGGACACTACTTCATATACAACTTCAGAGATAACTGAAGTCACAGGATCATGTGATTATTCAGATAGTTTCTGTCATGCTCTTTTCAGTTTCTAATGTTATTACTAATAAAAGTTTAGTAAGGCTCATCATATTTCTGACTATATCTCTAATACTCACTCAATACACTGTATCAGTTATCAATGCCTCCTGAGCATTCACATGTCAACTTCTCTGCTGAGACCAGTATTAAAAAAACCCCAACAAACCAACAACCTAAAGCAAAAAAAACTCAGCCAGATGTTGTGGTTTGTAAAGCTGTCCACTATGAGGGAGACTCTCACCTCAGCTGGCATCTCATTCAGAAACCAGCAGGCTGAATTTTAAGCCAACACAAAAGAAAGGTCCAGGGAATTCTAGAGGACTGAAGCAGCATAAACCAAAAAAGGACTATATACTGCAATACCTACTGCAGATGTGTGGTTGTGTAAGGAGCGTAGTCAGTTGAAGAGTCTCAGACTGCACCACAATTCAATAGTTACAAGTTCTACCCTATTCACCCATGTTACCTCTCTTTTCCATCAGGTAATGGAAACCTGATGGAAACTCACCCCACCCATAAACCAAATAGTTCTTGTCTCCACTGATCAACTTAGAATACCCCTTCTGTAAGAAAACAACACATCACATTGCTAAAAAGCATTTGGTGTTTTAAATACAGTAATTGTAGCAATGGTGTAGACAGAGATGGGGCAACAATTCCAGAAAGGAAGGAGGATGAAGTCCTGAGCAGCAGAAAACACTGATTGTAAGTAAGGTTGATAGGAAGACACAAACCAAGAAAAATTACTCAGCTTTTTGGAAGAAAGCAAAAGTAGTGCTCGAAAAAGCAGTAAAAGGATGCAGAGTAAGGATAAAGTTAGAGGAAAAAAATTGCCCTGGACTTTCAGATGCTTCTAGACTACAGTGTTTCCCCCCCTTTCCCATCCTCACTCAGCAACTCCCGAGAAAAAACAGCCCCCATTTACGGTTTGGTGGAGTAACAAGGACCAAACAGGTTTACGGTTTGAGACCTCCCATTTTAGTAAGCGCCCTTCCTCGGCAACTTCTCCAGAGACTGTCGGGGCTGCTGCTCAGGCGGCCTGGCTGACCCGACGCCTCTGCGGAGCCCAAGAGCCCTAGCTTCGGGGACAGCCCGGGAGCTTACACGGCTGTCGCGAGGGACAGGGTGAGCGCTGCGCCGGCACGGCGAACCCGTACTCACATATTCCTTCACGTTTTTCGTCTTCACGGCCTTGTAGGAGGAGTACGCGGGGTAGAGGGTGCCGAAGATCAGCCTGTGAGAAAAAGAGACCCCTCAGCGCTTCGCGGCGTCCCGCAGTCAGCTGCCTCTGCCCGCCGCGGGTTGCTCCTCGGCTGTTCCCGGCAGGATGCCGGTCCCCCGCAACCGCCCCAGGCGGGGCTCAACCTCCCCCACCGCGGCCCCGCCCTTAGGCCGCCGGGCCGTGCCCGGGCCACGGCAGCCTGCGCGGACCCTGCGGTACGCGGCCGCAGCCGCCTGCGAAACAGCACCCGCCCCATAGCCGTCCCTCCGAGGCGCGGGGATGCGCGGGGTCCCGCGGGGCAGAACTGGCAGTACCGCTGCAGCTACGCTCCGGGCAGCGGCCGGGTCCCCGGGCCGCCCCTGTGGAGGAAGGGCCCTGCGCGGCGGCCTGCACATCCCTCCGCCCCGGCCGACCGCACTCACACCACGAGGCGGGAGATGATCCAGGAGACCATGGCGGCGCCGGGCGGACTCGGGCGGCGGCTCAGGGCTCGGAGGCAGCGGGAGGCAGCTCTTAAAGGGCAGATTCCTGCAGCAAGCGCAGCCCCGCCCCGGGTACTTGAAGGGGAGGAGCCGACGCGTCGGAGTGAAAGGGCCGCAGCGCGCCCCGAGCATCCAGCCCTGCGTCGCTGCAGTCTTCGGCGGCTCGGGCCGCCCGCCCCGCACAGGAGAAGCGCCCGGGAGCGGCGCCGGGGCGGCTCCCGCGCCCGCCCGCACCGAGGCGGGGCTCCCGTCAGAGCCCTGAGGGAGCGGTACGCCCCGCCGCCGCCCACCGAGGGATTGGAGGGTGACAGCAGTGCAGCAGGAAAAGGGACCTACTGGAAAGATGGCAGGGGAGTAACGCACAATGTAAGAAAATTACAGAAGAGAAAGCGCTGAATTAAGATTACGGATACTTCGGGAGACAAGAGTAATAGAGACCTCAGAAGAAGCCATGTTCCGTGAAGTTGCCTTCTCTGTAGGCTTCAACACAACAGCGATTAAATGCTGCAACCAAACAGGTTAGGTTTGAAAGCTAAGTCCTACAGCTTCCGGTTTCACTCAAAACAGAATGTAAAACAAAATGAACTTGCTGATACAGAGGTCGAGGGTTATCAAACCAAGGGCATGAAGGCTGCTAGTTGTAGTTTCCAGGATAATTCAGTGTTGCCCGGTGGTCTTGTTCTTTGAAACTTCAGCTGAACAGTGGGGTTAAAAAAAAAAAAAGGAAATATCTGTGTTGTAGGGTGGGAACATGTATGCTTAAGCATACCAGAGTACCAGAAATTGTTGTATTTTAACAACTCACCAAGGAATACTGCTAAGAGAATCCTCCTCCTCAATCAATGCCAGAGTTCATTAGTGGGCCCCTTTCCCCACCCCACCTCCCAAAGTAGCCTGTATGTGCACATTACAGTCAGGTGATCAGGTCTGGTACACAGATCACAGATCTCTGAATCACACTAAGATCACCATTACATAAGCTGGTTTTTTTTAATGAAAAAAAAAAAAAAGCGAGAAAATTATTGTTCTTCAGCTAACAACCAAAAAAAACCCCCAAACAATACACAAAACACACAAAAAACACACTAACCAAGGAAACCCACAAACCCCGAAGGAAGGCACTATGGCAAAGTTTCATTATTTGCCAAATAGCCTTTATGAAAAGGAAAGAGGCCAAAGAGTCAGAGCAAAACCAAAGAGCTACTAGGGAAGAATTTTCTCATGAATGCATGAACTTTAGTATAATGAGCAATGATGAAAAATACAAAGCATTAGCAACTTTCCATTACATGCAAGAGTTGAAACCACAAATGTCTCTACAGTGACAAAGAACATTTTGTCATAGTCTGCTTTCCGATATGAATGGTCACAACATGATTGCATAAGAGACTGCATAATTCACACAATTGATGGCCTAACTGACCTACAAATAGGATAAAAGGAATCTGCTCTCTCACATCCAAGTAGCACACAGACACGTACAACCTTCACCAAAATAATTCTATTTCTAGCTGCACCAGTTTCATATCAGGGACCAGCATGGCAACAACTCTGGTACTTGAATAATGTGTTCTTACTCAGGTGAGTGGAAGATGCAAATAGACGAAAGAAAATTCAGAGACCTCGTGAGTACAATGCATGAAGAGTGTGGGAGTGCTAAATAACTGCAGCATGGGTAAGTGGCACCTAAATAAAATGTGCCTTAGTGTTTTAAACTGTTTAATGTGCTGAGGGGCAGTATGAAGGTTCACAGTGCATTAGAAATAATGGTGGCAAGAACAGAACACTAACATCAATGTTAGTAGAGCAGGTGGTCTTGTGAAGGTCTTAAGTGGCATGTCATTGTTAAGCAGCATGTTGAGCTTTAGAGCAACTTCAGGAAATGTATTTTAAGCTGGCAATTTACAGTTAGCAATAAGTAGCTCAATTTCTTTCCGTATTGTAAAGAAGAATGAGAAATTACTCCATTAACTTACCTTCCCACAAGGAGAAACTACTGGTACTGAAGGGGTTTTTTTTGGAACAAAAGCCAGTTGCAGGCCAAATTAAAACACAATGATTTATTAGTAGTATTCTTGTTATTAAGTTATTAGTAATATCATATAGTGATGTGTAATTAAGATCTTAAGACTACCCAGGAAAGCATTTAATTGACTGTTTTCAAATTAAGGCTGTATATTTTTCTAGCAGATATGCTAATGTTGAAATAACTCATAACAAATTTGTTCTACAAATGGTTAGAATAGGTGTCCAACAATAAGGCATAGGAATCAAACTAACTGTTCCTTGAGTAGAGCAGCTTAAGCAAAGCTACATTTAGAATAATGCCAGGTCAGATCCAGAGATCCTGCTGAAGCAGGATCTAATTGAGCAATTAGGCCTCAAGAATATGAGTGCTTCTAGAAAATTTTTGCAGAACAAATAAGGGTCTTAGGAAGAAAAGTGAATTGGAAGAACCCTCTCTCTGAAGCTTAAAGGTACAGATTGTAATGGAAGAATATCAAACACTGAAAGAGATAAGGAAAACACAGAAAAAGCGTGAGCTGACAGTATAAACTGACATTGTGGGAGATAAGGCCCTAGAATTGGAATTTATTCTGAGAACATTTCCCTTCTTTACCTGTTTTGCTTTGTGATTGAAAGCTGTTTAGTTAGAAGAGACCTTCCTAGGGGAAGCAGCTCTATTTTGTTATATCCAGCTCTTGAAACTCACTTTACCATTTTCATATTAGCCTATATAAAGGCAGAGAAATAAAATAAAATAAAAAGCTCTTGTAAGGCAGGGGGATGAGGGAGATAAGAGAGAAAAGGTAAGTTCTGCCTGTTTATTTTTCAAATGCCTGGTGGGAGCACACAGCTCTTTTTCAAAAGTTGAGAATAGGGATCTTAAAGACACTGCAATTAAGAGGAATGGAAGCTGTGGGCTGATTTCAGATCCTGAGATGCATTGCGAGAGAGTGACCACAAGCAGGTCTACGCATCCTGGACAGACAAGGGATAAGTTTGGGAAAACACTGAAGTTGACAATCAGAAGATAAGATTACTTACAGTAACCAGAGCATGTAAGATGCATTGTCCACAGGTGCTTCCATGCTATGCTTTACTCACATGCAGTGTAGTTTCACACTCCTTTTCCACCAAAGCAATACTGACAAGATATGCTTGATGCATGAGTAAGTCACTAGCACGTGTCATACAGCTCAACCAATACCTCCTAACTGTAGAAGCTCAGAGAACTATCAAAGGGCTATCAGAAGTGAGGAAGGAGAGGGAAGTCATATGTACATAGGAGCAATAATTTTAAAGAATATCCACGACTGGTAACTTTCATCTTACTTGTATTGCAGGTAAATTCAAGTTACTGCTTCACATCAAACTCCTCCAATTCTGATTCCACGTCCTTCGGTTCCACAACAGGCTGTCTCAGTCTTTCAGAGGAACAACAAATGCATCACCACCTTTGTAAGTACTGAATTTTTCTCATATTTATGTTGCCTGGTTCAGTTGCCTCAGAGTACAGTTTATAAATAGAGAAAAGATTAAGTGGTGTAAAATTAACACTTGCAGATTGTTACATTTTTAATCAATATCAAGAAAAGGAAAGAGTTGGGTTGAAAAGAAGTGAAATCTTCAGACCAGGGACATTATTTCTTCCTCTTCACTTGAGATTGAGAGAAAAAGACGAATGTGTCCTGTGCAACTTTTGAGGGCTCTGTGAAACTGCTGAATGACAGTGCTGAGTATGCCCTTGCATGGTTGAGCACACACCAAGCTTCAGTATTGTGAATGTAGTCCCAATTCACCTGGGCAGGCCAACAGTCATATAATCCTGAATTCCTGCTTCCACTTGTCTGTAGTTCCAAGGACATTGCCTAAAAGACAAATAGAGCTTAAAGCCAATATTAAAAAAATTGTGCCTGCCCACTATCTTGTGCAGCTCCATTTAGTAATGGCAAGACAGCATTCAGTAAAACAAATGCCATGACTGCAGTGAACTAAATTTTAAGATACGCAACTGAAGTTTTTATTTTCCCTCTGCTCAAAAATTTCTGATTTATGTCTCCTGTAATCTGCTTACATTCCAGGTAACATATCAGCTGCCCCTTAAAATTTGTAATCAGAAAATTCTGTGATAAAAACTACTGATTGTACATCTTAAAACAATTTTATAATCACTTTGGCTGGCTACTTTTGCTATAAGCTCTGTATGACGTATGATAGAACTATCATACTATCATACGGTGGACACTGGAGGGTGAGTGATTATCCTGACCCTTCATACAAACCCTGTTAAGAGAGAATCCTAATACATGCCCTTGAGAACACCCTAACCATACACCTATAAATGTGTATGTGACAGGCCTCTAATTAGTTGTCACTACTCAGGAAAGATAGTACAGTCATCACTACTGGAAATCTCAATGCTTAGCATTAGTAAGAAATGCAGCAACAGGAATGTTTCAGAAATGAATAAACACGTGATGAACAAACTTCAAAACCCTGCACATAGCTTGAACCATCTCACCTCAAAAATGGGGTATCTGAACAAAAAGGAGGCACAAGAAAGTCAACAAGAACAATGAGAGGCACTGAGCTGGTTCTATGCTAAGGTTCTAAAGTCCAAAACTGTTCATCTTGGAAGACAGATGCATTGAGGGAGTGAAATGGAACATAAAAGAACTATGAAGCTATGAAAATGGTCAAAGGGGTAAACAGGACAAACATTTCTTGGGAAAAAAGGCTCTGGAGCCCAGTTAAATTACTAAGCTAGCAAAGGTACATACTTTCAAACAAAGCATAATTAAATCTTGCAACTCTCGTCAAAGGATGTAGTAGAAGCTCTAAATACAATTACTTCCGGCATCACCATGATAGACTTGCAGTGAGCTTCACAGTCTAATTACAAGTACCATAAAATATCCCTGACCGTGTAAAGCTACAGCAGAGAGAAGCTAAGCATGTCTGAAAGAAAACAAAACCAAACCAAACCCCTGCAGTTGTCTGGGTTTTATACATACAAATACATAAAATGTAATACATAATACATTTAATGTATAATGTATACATCCATAAATATATTAACGTTCCATATTATCTACATATATACTTACGTATCTGATTTGTATCAATAAAGACCTATATGTTTGCAGATACACAATACATGAGAATTCTATTTCTGAAATTGCTGTACAGTAACAGCTACATTCTAATTAGCTGAACAGAATTCTAAGAGCTGACAATTACAGCTTTCAATGAACTGAAGACCTCTTGGTGGAAAACAAGCAAGAACTGATAGGTGGATTCTGAATTTACATAAATGCAAGTTTGTGTCCCATATAAAAGAATACCTACTTGGAAAAACTTGCCAAAAGAAGTGGTAGTCTTCATCTCCTGGTGCATACAATCCAGATAAAGGATGAAAGTTTCCAAATCTAAGTTACTGGAACTGATTTGCAACATCAAATTATGAATTCTTCCTGTCCTCATCTGGTCTAAAATCTGGATTGCTACATATTTCTTAATAAATAAATAAATCTGTAATTTGTGCAAATCATTCCTGTGATTTTGCCTGAATATTGCTTTAGGTTGATTGTATGACTAATAAAAGACAAAATTCAACAGACACCAAAAATGTTTGGTAGACTCAAACCAACAAAGGTTCAGCATGAGATACAGAACTTACTGTTAGCATAGATCACTGCATTGGAAACGGCCAAAGCTATTGCATTACACATAGCCAGATCTTTGTCTTTTTACCTAATTCTAACTGCTGATATACATACAAACACAAAGGAGGAAAACAGCTCAGCTATAATTAACTATTTAGAATGGGTTATATGCACCAAATACAACAGAAGTGCACAAGAAGTTCTGCGCAACAGGAATATGGAGAAGTTGTATGGTTCATGGGTCTGGGATAATCCTTTTTATCAGTAGCAGACTGAATCAGGCCACATTCATAGGACAGTTGCAAGGGTATGAAGGCAACAAAAGCCTGGGAGGGAACTACATGTACCCAGTAACCGACCTAAGAAGCTGCCAGCATGCCACATGCCAGTGAACCGAACTGCTGCTGCCATCACAACCTTCAAGGTCAGAAACCAGGGAACCTTTACCACTCTATCTGTATCTCCAGTGGAGAGGGCAGCTCTGAATCCCAACCTGTTAGGAATATAGTGAGAGGTCTGGAGCACAGCAGAAGAGATGTTGCTTATGACAAGATAGATCCTCTACCCTAAGTATCTCTGAGAATCAAGAATCTGCAGGTAGCTTGTCATAGGTAGCTAGTATGTGCTTGTCCCAGCACATACTTGGGATGCCAGGCATAAAACACCCAAGCCTTCTGGTCAGACACAGGTCAAGAAATTAACAGGTAGCCTACCCTAGAGACGGAAGCTGAGACAAACTCAAAGTGGGAAGATCATTGTACAAATCTGAAAGAAACTGCTCAAGCTGTTACAGTAAATGACTTTTATTTTTAAAAAAATGAAATAACCGTGAACATATTAACAGGCCTGCAGGTGGCACTACAGTACAGCTGGATATAAGGTAGATACATTTCCCCATGTACCCAGACAATGAAATCCATTGCATCAATGCTGACATTAGTAAATTCTGAATACAGTTCTATCAAGCAGGAACATTTTACTTAAAATAGTTCTGGACAAAGTTGACACTGAAATTTAACTTTTCCTTCACTTTGGAAAGGATAGATGTTTTCAGCTAGCACTGGTATTGGGTGAACTATTACCTGCAGTCACCAGTGCAGGGAGAGATGTACAACATCTCCACGTGAGAACAGAGTTTATACTCCTTTTTACTTCTCATTCTGAGGAAGCAGGGTGGCATAGGGAGAGGGAGGAAGATGGGTGAGGAATATGGGCAAGGGAGGTGGGGTGTCAAATTTCTATTCACTCTCCTTTGGCTGTTTTTGTGCTATTTTGGACTGCTTTCTAAAAATCACTTCTTGATTTTATTGAAAGGAAGACTAAATGTAATGCGCCTTTCCTTGAAAATCCAGGAACAGTTGTGGTACTTCAAAAATACTAAAAATATCTACTTTCATGAAATATTAACTGTTTCACTACAAACCTAGTTTTTCACTAAATACACAATTCTCCTATTTCTGGAGTCTCCTGGGGAAAAAAAAGTGGGTTCTCCCTTTATCTCTGCAACTCTACAGTGTATAGAGAAACAGCTACAAGAAGGGGAGTGCAGAGAATAGGTTTCTTCTTTTCCTTGGCCTGTATCTCGCATGGGAAGTTTGCTTAAATTTCTGCAGTTGGGCTGCTGTTGGTCACACTCCTTCAGCAGCTATCAACTAAGTCTGCAGCAGGACAACCCACCTCCAGCACATTCCTTCTAACTTCGTGGAGACTAACTAGGCATGAGGAAAAAAAAAAACATCCACACTCTTTATACCATTTCTAATCATAATATGCAGGAATACCAAGTGGTTTCCATGTTCTTCCAATTTGCAAAAGGCCACAGGAAAGGGACATGGCACCTTTCGTTAGAATCTGGGATTCTGCATGTAACAGTGCGACCTTCCATTAGACCTTCAGTGTTGAGGCAGCGTAGAAAACAGTGGCTGAAGAGTGTGTGTAATACTGACCACACCAGCTCTTAGTGAGAAGCCCCTGCTCCTGCAGAGGCAGTCATGTGCAGTCCCTGTGCATAATGTGAGCAAACGGCTTACTTCACAGGGCATTTGGAATTAGCAATTCCTACGATCTAGCTAGTTTGGATTCATGAGCCTTCAGTGTGCCAACAGCATCTTTCACTGCATGGTAGATAATGTTCTTCACCTGTAACAGGAAAAAAAAAAATCAACTTCTACAGATTAACAAGGAGAGTCTTACATATCTAAGCAATCAACTTTGACAATTGAATTCGTAATAGTTGGCAAGTATAGACAAAGTATATACTATCACTGCTTCAGGATATCACCAGCACAAATTTTAACTGTCACGGTTAGGTGACAAATATTTTAGACATCTGCACTGATTTACTAACTGATTTTCTGGTCATCTAGCAGCATATATTTATGTTATTTTAAGACAACAGTCTCTTTTTCATGAGAGCTAGGAGGAAACACATGATCAAGTCACACATATAAGTTTATTTTCAAAAAGTCCTTGTGATCCGAGTCACTTACAGATTCACATGAATCAAACCCAAAAGTAGCAAGAAAATCATATGGTTTAACCCTATGTAAACAAAGATGATGGAACAAATCCTGTTGTCTTTGTATGGACGCTAGAAATTCTTCTAATTTGTGCATCTTCCAGAAAGGCAAGCAAGATCAGAGATGAAAAATCCACTAGTGCTCACAGCAATCTGTTCTACGCTTAGCTATTTAACAATCAAAGTTCTATCTTGTTTCTCATTTTCCTGATCTAAGTTTATTTGAATTCAGTTTCTAGGTATTGAATGGAACACTTTCACCTCTAAGTGAGTAGCTTAACACGCACTTGCTCAACTGACAAGTACCATCGTTTTTTCCTGATGTACATATGATCTCATTCTTTTATACCATTTATGCAACAGTTATTGTCTATATAAAAAATACAGATATAGATGGTTATATAAAAATACTATAAAAATAGACATGAAAAATAACAAAGAAAAACAATAAAGTTTGGCTGTGAGGCACAAATACAACCAGTACTACTTTTAACAGGAGTACTCAGTTCCACTTTGCCAGCAGTTAATGTTTTTCTTTTTTTTTTCTTTTTCTTTTTTTTTTAAATAATAAGCAGTATTCATTTACAACCTATTCATTTACAGAAACACTTCCACATCTGTATCATTACAGGTGAAGAGGTAAAGTGTTAGAAGCTGGATCCCCACAATGAGACTTGATCCTACTTCTGCTTTTCTGTAAAATCCTATGCAAATCCATACAGAAATTTATAGCAATTTTTCACTGAATTGTTTGAGAGAATTACCATGGTAAGTTCTGACATTCTTGGGTTACATACTGGAGAATGGTTATATACTGAGTACTCACTTTTACAAGAACAGCCATTCTGCAGATCTCCACCCTCCTTCATTTTACATGCATGAGATTACTAATACAGAAAAAATGCTGACGACGTAATTTGCAAACTAAACAGATACTAATTCTTCAGAAGCATACATAGGTGAAATCAAAAAGGGTTTCCTATGATCTTCTCTCTGTAGAACTTACTGTCTTATATACAACGTACTACTACAGTGCATAATACGTTCTGTGCATAGTTACTAGTTTAAGCACATTTCTTCAAACCAAAACCACATTTGATTTTCCTGTTTGGGACTAATTTAGAATCATAGAATCATTTAGGTTAGAAAAGATCTTTAAGATCATCAAGTCCAACTGTAAACCTAAGACTGCCAAATCCACCACTAAACTACATCCCTGATTTAAATAAGCAAGCCTTCACTTGCAGAGCAATTTTCCTTGAGGCAATAAAGAAACAAATACAAGTGTCCTTGGTCAAACAAACATATCTCTTCAAAACAAAACACTGCTTTTTCCCTTTTAATAGGTGGGTTTGTTTTCTGGGTTTGTTTTTTTTTTTTTCTCCTGCTACACTTCACTGTCATTCAGGATACAGCCATTTTAAAACTTAATGATACTGACACATGCACTAGTTCAATAGTGGGAAAGTTGTCTGGAAATCCAAATGTTTATTACTAATTTTTGTTTACGTAATACTGTAGACATAGGTGCATTAATTATTTTTGTAATACTTATCAGATGAGAACCTCCAAAGTTGTGGAAAGTTTGTTGGGGTTTTTTTTCTTAAATCATTAGCCATACATATCTAGTACTGAACAAAACTGGCAAAACACAGGATATATTTCATGATTACTGTCATAAAATGGTTACCTGCAGTTTATCCTCATGGTTTGTATGAGTATTAGACAGGTGTCGGAACTCCTGGGTCAAACGGAAGCAGTGCTTCACATGTTCCGGAGATACAAAATCTTCTGCCACTTTAATGCAGCTGTACAAATTATGGACCTAAAAAAAACCCGTATCAAATGATAGATGTGTCAAGATTGAGTGAACCATACAAAACCCAAAAAACC
This sequence comes from Aramus guarauna, assembly GCA_013400195.1. Classification (NCBI taxonomy): domain Eukaryota; kingdom Metazoa; phylum Chordata; class Aves; order Gruiformes; family Aramidae; genus Aramus; species Aramus guarauna. The sequence goes on from VXBL01009964.1 coordinate 46,897, forward strand.
TCACCCACCCCCACGTATGTTAGGTTCTTCCACATTTACTTATCAGAAAGAGGAACCGAAGCCTATTTCATCTCACACAGAATTGTCTCTAATGGTAAAACCAGAACAAAATACACGACATCTCACATGTTCCCAATTCTCCCACATACACTAGTGTTCCCTAATGCAAGTTCTCTACTCCTGTCCACACTTTTTTGGAGTTCTGTTCCATTGGGTGAAGTTTCACTACACAGAAATGTTTTCAGACCATTCACCCTAATTTTTTTTTCTTCACAGTACTGTACACATCATTAATGATTTATATATTGTTCACTAACATAATAACTAAGATCTAATTCAAAGAGTTCCTGTAAGAACTGCATACACAGAAAAAGGAACCTAAGTCAGCAATATTAACTAACAGTTATTTTGAAGTCGCAGTTCTGTTGTGCCTCAAATTCAATTCTATTTGTCAATATGGCCTAGAGTTGGCATACTTACCTGATGGGGAGCACCTGCAGGAATGAACACAGCATCTCCAAGGAACTGCACTATCGCCCAGCCTTGTACACCATACTCATCATAGAGTCGCTTACGTAAGGTCTGGTCCAAGTACCAACTTTGGTCGTGAATGGGATCATGATCTGGGGGATTTTCTTGGCCTTGCTCTTCTCCAACCTAGGGCCAAAATATGAGAGGGGGGGGGGCGGGCGGGCAGAAACCATGACATAGCACCTTGATATTGCTGGCTCACAAAAAGCTCTGTACCAAAAAAACATAACAAACAAACTCTTTCAAGGTAGGACATTACTTTCATTAAGCTCATTTAGGTCTTAACTAGTGACATGTGCATTAGTATGAAGATTCTAGAGCAGGCTGAAAACCTGGGAACATCGTAACTATTAATGTCATGTGTCTAATGACACCATTAGAATACCTATGCCCTTGATGTTGATAGCAATTTCCATCATTCAGCTGCTGTAAGCAAGCTAGTCAATGAATTCTGCAGGCTCAAGCCTTGTTCGTAAGCAACATACCTTCCGGAGAAGTTCCCGTATCTTTTCAGCATCCTTGGCGGCATAGATGTGCCACAATGCTCCAGGTTTCTCTCTTCCTTCATGGATTCGCTGCTTTGTTACATCGTCAGCATCTCCCTCATCAATTGTTTTCAGAACCTCTGAAAGGGGAATTCACATAAAAGTGATATGATTACAAAGCTTCTGAGTTTTGACACACAGAAGAGGACGGAACATTCTGAACTGCTAAATCCGGCCACACTGCCACTGCAACTGCTGCATCATACAGTGCCCCTTCTAAGCACATCAAGTTTCATCTTAACCATATTCAGAAAAATGTGTTAATTGACAGCTAATCACAAAGCTCAGTCACAAATTTAAACTGAGCTAACTACAATTATTCAAATACAAGGATAAGAAAGAGTAACTTATCAATCCTCTTCCTCTCTTCAGGGAGATATCTAACTTCTAGCAAAACTCTGCTGCTTCCACAGTTGGGAACCAATGAAGCATTACTGCGCTTTTACAGATTTGCTGCAGATGTAGCAAACTGCCTTGTATATTTGGGTTATATCTCATAGATATGACAAGCTTAAACAATAAAAGGCAGTTGTCTTTCTCACACACACGATTGATTTTTAATGGACAGAAAACAGCTTTCCTCAAACATTACCATCATCATGGGTCCCTTCCCCAATGGGAATCCCAACGTACACCATGACATTAACAGCATCAGACACATCCAAGTGCAGGTTTGTGGTACCAACTCGTCTGTCTTCTGCAGTAATTAAGCCTATAATAGAGTGTAAAATAAAATCAAATTCTATTTAAGCTCTTACAGAAATAAGAGCTGCCTGAAAGTCCTAGAATGCTAACTTTATACAGCAATGAGAGCAGAAACCAATGTCAAAGGGCAGCTGAAGTACTTATTTTCATGTCATGTGTGGCATACGTAAAAAGTTTACTGATAACTAGTCTTTTTATTTTACAGGAGATAGAAGTAGCAAATATAGTTCACTCAAGTCATGAGAAAATAAGCATTTTAAAAACAAAGCCTGAACTTGTACTTTACAATTTTGTCTCTCTGAGGATCATTTATACATCCTGTAGCAGGCAACTTAGCAGTCATAACACAAAGTTAGGAGGCATTTTTTGGCAGTTTTCCTCTGCTTGAAGATTCAAGAGAAACACTGACTGCTGTAAACAGCATTAAGGTCATACTGTGTGCAGCAAGTCAATGGACTGTTACAAGTATAAACCTCCAGCAGTTCATTATTTTCTCATACTCAGGTGTAAAATCCATGTGATCAGTTGAATTCACAGCAGTTACTGTCCAACTCATCATCAACAATTCAGATTACAACTGAGTAAGGAAAAACACCTGCAGACTCTCAAGTGCTTATACCTTTATACATTGGGTGCTCTTACCCCTCTCTCAAGTGGCTATAAGTAATGGAGAAAGAGATTTCAAATGTTTGCTGCTTAATTCTTTCACCTCATATAACAGATTCTTCTCTCTCTTCCTCTGACCCTTCAATAGCACTCACTCTACTTTTGATTTAACATTTCCTCAATCAAGTATCATGGGGAAAAAAATTAAAAGACTGAAAAATCTTTGTATCGGCAAACATTAATGTAAGTATGACCACAAGACTACTGGTTATGTTTTAGAATCACCATTATATTTATCTCTTTTGTATTTAAAATATAAGCTTCTGGAAACAGGAACTCAACTCACTGTACAGTACTTTCTTTTGACCAAGATCTATACATCTGAGAAGGATCGAACAGTACAGGGTTACATTCCGTGCTAAAAAAATACCATCAACACTCCCTCCACAAACTGTGCTATAAAGGAAAAGAAAACTTTGACATTTAAAATAAATTCAACAAAATCAATACATTCCATCCATTGCTAGCAACTAGCAATACACAAAGACAAGTTAGCTGTCACTGATTACCTGGCTTCTTGCTGCACTCATGTATAAATATAAACTTGATTATATTATAAGCTCTTTGGTGTACAGCCTTCTTACTCAACTGACATGTCAAATAATACATAAACCAAAACACTGAATACTGTTAAATATTGAACGAACTCAATTTCTAAGTTCACAAACCCTATTTCTTTTAACTCTTATTTGTGATACTGCTAAAAAACCCGAAATAACACCACAAATTTCAGAACTTCTCAGAACTGCAATATGTTGGTTTACAGCTTAAGTCTAATCCACATTTGATTACTGACCTAAAACATTTTTTAAAAAAGATGAAACAATGAAAAATCTTTCATGTCCTCAGATGAGTTGTTACTGCAGTGATATTGATAACTGGAATGCAAAACCTCAAAAAACCCTGCACCCCTGCCTCAAACATTCAAAGAGAAGTACAGAACTTACATTTGGGTAAGTTTGCTTCTACGTACTTGCTTTGCAAGATGGCTGCAACTTTTCCCTTATCAGTATCACTGCACATTTTTCAGTATATACAAAGAGCAACTACTTTAAACGTTATTTATCTTACTCTAATGTTGCAAAAGTACATACTTCCAAATCATTCAGCTATTTAAAAGTATCCTGGAACTTAATCATTTGTTTTAAATTAGAAGTCTCCAAAACCTGCTTTTGGCCATGACCTCAAAGTCAGTACATTCAGGAACTGAAGTAATTCAAGTTGATACAACATGCATTAATTGTTCATATATCCTCCACACTCTGCTACACTGACAATTATTTGAAAGTTTAATGGTATACATTCAGACAAGGGTTTCTGCCATTTGTATGCTATTTAGCTACTATATAATTACAGTCTTAAGAGGACAAAACTATCCAATTCAGGTAGCTGACCATGGTGACAGTTTTGTCTTGCATGTTATCTGTGGTCTGTGTTGTTAGACATGGATGAAGAAAACTGCATCTCCGGTTGGAAACACACAGATCAAAGTGCCCAGAAGCCAGCTCATTTTCCCCTCAAATGTATTAATAGCTCTCAAAAAGATATTAACTCTCTTTGAACCCTGTATTGGTATTATGCTTACTTTATGTATTAAATAATAATTGTTTTCAAACTTATATGTACATCTTTTGGAAATCACAAGGCAAAAAAGGGCACATCTGACAGAAGACTAACATAGGAACAGATCGCAGGACCAATTAAAAAAATGACAGTGCTCTCTAGGATACACAGTGAGTTTCGACTAATACCATAGCCTTGCATATGCCCTAAGTATAATAAAGAGTCACAAAAATCAACATCTGCAGAACTATTCTCACATACCATAGGCATTGTACATTTTGGGACCCAAGTCAGGACGGACAAAGTAGCTTGGCAGCCTAGAAGCCAAATTCAGTCTGCCATCCCTCTTGGTATATTCAGGAAGAGGAAGATTTTCCATCAAGTCCTCAAACCTAGAGAGCAAAAGAGAAAAAAGGCATATTTTCTGCCTGTAGTGCCTACAGCAGCCCTGTAAGCATTAATACTGAGGTTTACTTACCTTGTAGGCATCATATCTCTAAAGTCCTCCCCTGGAGGCCAATCCTTTAACTTTAGTACCATTGGCTGACCATCATCTGACCTGAGCCGTTCTGCAAGAAACAAATTAAGATTTCTTCATGCAGTATCTTTTTACCACAGCCCATTACCTTAAGCTGTAAGTCTTTTGCACCAAGATACTTTATATCACATAAGCAAAATGGATCCTGATTTTTCTTTGGACTTCCAAGCATTATTATAGCATGACCAAACAACAGTTTAACAATTATATATATATATCATTAACTACAGCAGAAGTTTGACAGATCTTGCACAGCATTTATGCTTTAGGATAGTTTTTACTCAACTTTGAAAACTAGCCTTTCCAAAGCATTCTGACTGACTACCAAAGTCTAAGGGAGATTTTATCTTTGATGTCAAGAGGAGTGGTGCTTCTATAAAATTAAAGTTATTGGTTCATGCTCAGAAATCAACCCTAACCTCAGTATAAAGCACGAACCCATGGTACACCACACTCAAAAAAGCTAAATGGCAGGTGGTTACTGAGGAAGACAGCCTTTAGTTTTTTAAATTCTTCTTTGCTGGAGGCACTCAAATTAGCAGGGTACCAAATTCAAACATTTGTTCTTCACTTCAAGACTTGTACGTGAGTCCAGACTGGTGAGAGCTAGTAGCACAGAAAGATGACATTACAAACGCAACAGTGGATTACAATATGACAGCACTGACCACAGCAACTGCTGTTTTGCCTCAGATGTTACAACGGCTAAGAGAGTATATCTGGAAGTTGTACATGCAGCAGCTTAGAAGACTCAGCATAACATTTAGAGAGGAACAAAGTTCACTCTTCTACCAGATTCGTCACAACTCTACATGAAGCCATCAGCTGGAAAACAGGATGTCCTGCAGTCTGACACCTTCACATTCCTTTTTGCCCAGAAAGTAATTAACATCATTCACTACTTCCTACCTTACCAAGGATTGTCAGCCAAACAAAAAGCAACTGATCTTACCCAGACCTAGCAGAGCTGCTGACGACACCAAAAGAGAAAGCATATGTAGGAAACTAGGACTTGGAGACCTGTGAATCACATTTGAATTATATATCAACAGGCTACAGACGACAGTCTTAGTTTGCAATCAAAAAAAAAAAAAAAAAAAAAAAAAAAAAAAAAAAAAAAAAAAAAAATAAAAAAAAAAAAAAATATTAAAGGAATTAAGAACTGCAGATATGTAAACCAAAGTGATTGATTTAAAGAAAACAAATTTTGATGAGCTATGGATTTTAGAGAGGCAAGTGAACCGAGAAGCTCAAGGATTTGAATTTAAAGATGTTTTAGGACTTGTTGTTTTCAAGATTTTGAACTCATTAAGGATCTTTGTTCCAAACAAGGAGAAGAAACTTGTAGTAAGGCTATTCAGAAAGGACACCGTGAAGAGCTACCTGGAGGAAAACATACAGATCTGACAAATTACATGAAACTGGACAAAACTCAGAAAACAAAGATCAGCAAAGAAAAGCAGGTCTAAGAAGGATCAAAACAAAAAGTTCGATCTGCCAAAAGTCCGCTTGGAACTCAAAGATATTAGAAGTAAACAGCACAAGATCTAAACTAACTAAAGTATCATATGGAATAATTAAGGTATTTTCTCAATACCATCTCCAAATTCAGTGGCTATTCCACATCTCTTCAGTAACTTAATGCAAGTGTGTGTGTGTGTGAGGGGCGAACCAGCCACATATTTGAGAAATCTAAAATTCACATCATGCAGAGAAGTGTCATTATATAATTTGCAAAGAATTTTCATATGAGTTAGTGTGAAATCTCTGGACTAGTAACAAATAATACTCTCCTAAATTGGGGATTGCCCATGGCTGAAAAAGACTAAATAAAATGTATTTAAAAAAAAAAACTAGCAAGAGTGATTAAGTTTTCCAACCTAGATCACTAACATTTCTCATATAAAGTGTGGTAAAGGCATTGTCTAAAAGAAAGGCAGCAGCTGATTTTGCTGCAAGGAGCATATCTGTTTGGACACAAACTACAGATACATTTCTCAAAGATAACGTGACCCATACAAATTTACTATTGTCATGAATGACCCTAGCACGAAAGTGAAGAGTTTGTGAAGTTTCTCAATTACTGTTAATACACAGAAATACCACACTGTTACATCCTTCTAGGCAATTTATTTCTGAGTAATAGCAGAAATAGTAAGAAATTTAACAGTACAAAAGACAAGACTCTGTACTTGGAACCTTATAAAAACAAGTCAAAGGTTGGGAGCTCTTTGCTTGGAAAATGACTAGAGAAGAAAATATTCTTGATCTACAAATTTATCATTTTGTTTGCTGTTGAACAAACATCCCATTAAGTCATCTAATAGTTTACCATTTCTGCTATGTGCACATAGCAATAAATACATAAAATGTTTTATATACACTAAAATCAGGCACATTGCAATGAACTGTTACAACTTAGTATCTGTAAATATAAGACCACTCTGATCTAGATATATACAATCTAAAACAGAGCACACTGCTTTTCAGAAGCTCCTTAATCTGACTAGTTACATCCCCAGGAATTTTAATTGGCTAGCTTCCATATCCACACTTGACAGAAGGTTTTCTCAAAGAAGAACTCAAACATTAAGTAATGTGTTATCACATGAGGTATGCATACAGCATTGCTATTCATAACGCATATAAACATGTATTTGTATTGTACTCACAGATGATCTACTATAAAAAAATTTGCAATGCCAAGTTTACTTAGTTGATGTATTCCACCAACTCTGAATCTTAGCATCAAAGCCCCTCAGTCTGTTTTAGCTCTACAGATTCCCTTTAGTTTTACAATAAACATTGAAGTTGGAAGGAGAGTAAGGGCAGTCAAATCACTTACTGTCTTAGCAATGGTAACTGATGATTAATTTCATTGAAGAAAGTTAAAAAAAAAGTAGTTTCCCATGAAATGGATCATCTTCTGACACATGAAAGTAACACACACCAACACGCTGTAGTATAGATGAAGTTTTCTTGGGTAGCCCTGCCCTAATCTTCACCAATAAAGTATTTTATAGAATGCACTACATCTAAGGAGCAATGGCTTCTTTGGGTAAGACTGATAGCTATGTGGATTTTTTTTTAACTAGTGTTTTTGTTTGCTCGGGGTTTTTTTATTTTTTGAGAAAATAGGTGGAAAAGGAGGAGTTGAAGGTAGCAAGACAGACTGCTCAGTTAAACTAGTCAGCCATAGATATTACTTACTAGATATTATCTCAAAGCCATCCCAGAAGTCACGCACTTTCACGTCTGAAATTATGGCACAGTTCCTGCAGTTCACCAAATCTACATCTTGATCTCCAAATTCCAGGCTGAAAGCTTCTGGTTTCCAAAGCTCTGACTTCAACTTCTTATGGACACCAGATACCAGCACGGGCTGAGAATACAAAGATGAATGCTTACTCCACCATAACCAAATTTCTTACACATGCACCCAAACTTTCTTAAGAGCTGAGACTCCTGGCTACCATAATACAAAAGACATCACAAATCTGTTTTCATCAATGTCTGTTTTTTGTGCATCAAACAAATAACCAGAGTCAAAGCGAACTTCAGTTCCAGGCCATGTGCAGTTGCCTTAGTAAGTAAATACCACTTCTAAGGCAAGCTTATTAAGTCTACACAGCAAGGTGTTCACAGCAGGGGTGGGCTCTGTGAGGTGAGGCTGGGAGCTGCCCCATGCTGGACACAGATTGTTCCACCTGGCTCCAACGGACCATCGCTGGCCAAAGATGAGCCCATAATTGACACTGGTGGCACATCTGTGATAATAAGAAAGGGTAAAAAAACCTCTGCAGCTGCTGGGAGGTGGGGGGAGGGAGAGGGGAAGGAAGTGAGAGAAAGAAGTCTGTAGACACCAAGGTCAGTAAAGGAAGAGGAGGAGAGTCCCTTGCAGTCTGTGGAAGAGACCATGGGGAAAGCAGGTTGCGTCCCTGCAGCCTCTAGAGGACCATGGTGGAGCAGATACCCACACTGCAGCCTGTGGAGGACCCCACACTGCAGCAGAGGGAGATGCCCTGAAGGAAGCTGCAGCCCATGGAGAGCCCACGCTGGAGCAGGCTCCTGCCAGGAGCTGCAGCCCTTGGAGAGAAGCCCATGCAGGAGCAAGTTTTCTGGCAGAAACTGTGGCCCACTGGGAACCCACACTGGAGCAGTCTATTCCTGAAGGACTGCAGCCCATGAAGAGGGCCCCAAGGTGGAACAGTTCATGAATGACGGTATCGTGTGGGAGGGACTCCACACTGGAGCAGGGGAAAAGTGTGAGGAGAAAGGAGCAGCAAAGACAAAGTGTTATGAACTGACTGCATCCCCCCCCCTGCACCACTTGGTGGGGGGGCGAGGAGGTAGCAGAGTCAGGGATGAAGCAGTAAAGTTGAGCCTTTAGGAAGAAAGAGGAGTGAGTGGGCATAAGATGTTTTTAGCTTTGTCTTTATTCCTCACCATCCTACTCAAATTTTAATTGGCAATAAACTAAATTACTTTTTCACAAGTTGAATTTGTTTTGCCTGTGACAGTAATTGCCAAGTGATCTCCCTGTCTTTATTGTGACCCACAAACTATCCCACCTTATTTTCTCCCCCTGTCCTGTTGAGAAGGGGGAGCAATAGAGCAGCTGGGTAGCAGTCTGGCAACCAGACAAGGTCAATCCACCTGTGGAAGTACAGTGGGTGTCAAGTCTCACTACCTTTCCTTTTTTTAAGTACAAATGCAACTACCATTAGAAACAGCATTTGTAGTAAAGCCTTCTCATATGAAATGATCATATACTCGTATGATTTTTTTTAAACCATTTCATTCATTCATTATGTATAACCATGTAGCATCATTAATTCCCTAGTAAAAAAAAAAAGGGGGGAGCAGAAAAGTGGCTATTCACTTGCAAAAGGGGTTTTAAGATGTTTAGGCTAACCACGTACATAGATTCCACACCAAGATTTGAGTGGCCTCTCCCCATAAATGCTCAAGGCATTTACTAAACTAACAATACTAGGAAAAGATATACCAGACAATCCTCCCAACACTGGCCAAGACCTTGTCAGTTCCTCTCACCCTGCAATCTCTAGAGAGTTACAAAATTTGAGAGAAAAGGGACAGAGGGTATGAAGGGAACTTGCACATGGACTATCCCACCTGAAAAACTCTATGTTCAGTCATTGTTACCTACGTTCAAATGACAGTTCACATGTCTGTGCAAGTTTGAACCGATTCCAAGCTGTGCCTTATACATTAACAACGATCTGAAAGTGGATCTTGGGTTTATTCACACGAAACGCTCAGTATAACACCCTGAGGAGCACAGATGCCCCTAGATGTTCTAGTAGTAGCAGTACCATTAGGCAAAGATACCTACAGAGGTACAGACAAACATGTCCAAAGTTACATTGCTTAAAAACACTCCAGTACCTAACCACTACTTAACCTGGATGGCCTCTAACAAGACTAATATCCATTTTAGTTCCTGAGGACAACTATTCATTCAGAAATGAATGGAGGGGAAAACAAACAAACCAACCAACCACAAACAACTTTGGGGATAACAGAAATGGCCTTGGTTTTCAAACATAACACAACATAGCCCTTAAGTTCTAGAAGGCAGCAATGAAACCTCAACTCCGGAAGAGTGAGGTTTCAGTAAACAAAAAGGGGTTGTTACTTTACTCCTGTCAACTTCAGAAAAAACCCTCACAGAATCATTTAGGTTGGAAGGGGGCACTCTCACACTAAAAAAGTGTTTTCCTTTGTTCAGGTTGAACTTCCTAGTTTTTAATTTGTGCCCATTGCCTCTTGTCCTGTCAGTGGGCACTGCTTAGAAGGGTCTGGCTCCTTCTTCCTCGTTCCCTCTCATCAGGTATTAATACACATTGCTAAGGTTTCCTACTAATGCTCCCCCGAGCCTTCTCTTCTCTAGGCTGAAGAGTCCCAGCCCTTGCAGCCTCGCTTCACATGAAAAATGTTCCAGTCCCTTAATCATCTTTGCGGCCCTTCACTGGACTTGCTCCAGTAAGTCCACGTCTGTCTTGTACTGGGGAGCCCAGAACTGGACACAGTACTCCAGGTGAGGACTTTGCCAATGGCAAGTCCACAGGGAAGGATCACTTCCTTTGACATGCTGACAACACTCCTCCTAATGCAGCCCAGGATGCCGCTGCCCTTCTTTGTTGGGAGGATGCATTCTTGATTCACGGTCACCTCCTTGTCCACCAGGACCTCAAGGTCCTTCCAGGCAAAGCTACTTTCCAGCCAGCCGCCTCTGCAGCATGCGCTATTGTAGGGTGTTATTCCTCCTGAGGTGCAGGACTTTACATTTTCCATTGCTGAATATCAGGAGATTCCTCTCGGTTCAATTTTCCAGCCTGTCCAGGTCCCTCTGAATAGCAGCACAATAGCATCTGGTGGTGTATCAGCCATGCCTCCCAGTTTTGTATCATCTGTAAACTCATTGAGGGTGCATGAACTCTGTCCCATCTAGGTCTTTAATGAAGATGGTAAATAGTTCTCAACCCAATACTGATCCCCTAGGGTACACCACTAGTGACTGGCCTCCAGCTGGACTTTGTGCTAGTGATCACAACCCTCTGAGCATGGCATTTCAGTCAGTTAAAAATCCACCACACTGTCCACTTCTCTAGTTCATACTTCATCACTTTGTCTGATGACATTATGATAGTGTTAAAAGCCTTATTAATGTTAAGATAAAAAACATCCAGTGCTCTCCCCCCCTCATCCACCAAGCCAGTTGTCTCATCACAGAAGGCTGCAAGGCAGGTTAAGCATGACTCAAACAGCATTCCTAAGCCCCTCTTCAGGAGCATAACCCATGTGATTCTTCCAAGCAGTTATCTGAAAGGTGAAAGTCTGCTCTCCTGAAGCCTGGGCTTGTGATTTTGCTTTTTTCCTTTGCTCCCTCCTCTCAGCATCTTGAGCTGAACCCCACCATCTGATAGTCACTACAGTCAAAGCTGCCCCTTACCTTCACATCAACAACCAGTTCTTCCTTGTGTGTAAGCATGAGGTCCAGCAGAGCACCCTTCCTGAGTTGGCTCCTTGATAAGCTGTGTCAGGATGTTGTCATCAATGTACTCCAGAAAACTTCAGGAGTGCTTGTGACCTGTTGTGGTGTTCCTCCGGCAGGTATCAGGGTGGCCCCATGAGGCTCAGGAAATGTGAACACAGGGCTTCCACCAATTATATGAAGGCCTTATCACTTCTTGATCAGGTAGTCTGTAGCAGTTACTTGCCACGCGGTTGCCCACATCATTTTGCTCACTAATCCTGGCCCACAAGCTCTCAAATGGCTCATCATCCACTCCTACAGTTTCACGCATTCCAGCTGCTCCCTCACACAAACAGCAATGTTGCCTCTTCACCTTCCTGAACAGCCTGTGCCTATCCCTTGCCATACTACAGTTGCATGAACTATCCCACCACTTCTCCGTCATAGCAATGAGATTATGGCCATGCAACTGCACACTAACTCTTCCTGTTTGTTCCTTGTACTGTATGTATTACTGTACAGGCACTTCAGAAAGGTACCCAGCCATGCTGATTTTCCAGAAGCAGTATGAGAGCTTTCCTCACAATGCTGTGATATACACAGTTCTTTACTTATGTGCATGTGTTTGAGGACATCTTTCATCCCTGTTGTCTCGAGTATGAGATTTCTCCTGTTCACATCACCCCACATTGCTTGCTTGCCAACCCAATTAACTAATTCGTTTCTTGATCACTGGTGATATTCTCCCTCTCTTGTCATTCTTGGCTTATAGCTCTCCTAGTCAGGCTGGTCAGCCTGTTGGCAAAGATGCTTTTGCCTCACTTAGATGGATCCCATCTCTTCCAAGCAGTCCTCAATCCTCAAAGAGGCTCCCATGATCATAAAACCCCAAACCCTGTTGTCAAAACCAGCTTCGCAAACAATGGCTGACATGCAGAATCCCTCTAGTCCTTACTGGCAGGATTAAGAAAACCACCTGAGTTCCATGGCCTTGACCACTACTGAGAGCCATAGAGTCACTCTTCACACTGTCCAAGTCTCCCTGGTAGTACTGTTTGTGCCAACACAGAGAGCAGCAGAGGGTAAATGTCTGAGCAAGAGACAAGCTTTGGTAGTCTTTCCACTATGTCCCAAATATGAGGCCCTGACAAGCAGCAAACTAAGATGACAGACCAGACACACCAATCCCAAGTACTAGTCATCTTCAGTCCAAGAAAATAATGACAAATTTTGATCCCTGCTGTATTCACTTGACCACTTGAACAATTTAAAAAAAACAACCAAACAAAAAATCTACTTAACCTAGTAGAACTCTTCCAGCTCTTAGGCAGGGAATCTCTCATGGAAGAAAGAAAATGCTCGCTTAGTGAAGAGCACAGCTAGGGTAGCAAGATAAAAGGATAGCAGACTTGGTTAGTAGACATTTCCTGCCAGATCTGCTCTCAGATTACAGGGAGAAAACAAATTAAAATCTCCAACACCACCCCAAATCTTCAGGATCTCAAAAAAGAGAAAGCCCAGCATGGAAACTCAGAAAAGAACAGGTTGCTATAGGATGAGAATCCTGACAGTTTCCCCAGATGAGCAACAACCATGTTCAGGAGAGTAAGATGCTCTTGAAGAACAGCTCCAGAAAGAAATACTCCTACGGTCTCCCAGGGAATTCTGGGATAAGACAAGAGTTTAACTTATTTCTGACAATTTTTAAGACAAAGGAGTTGAAAAATGTTCTTTCTGCATGACACTGAAAGAGTGGCATTTGTTATCAGGGAAAGAATTTTCTCTTTTAATAATCTGGGATGCTACCATGGCTAAAATCTTCACATGGCTCAGATCTAGTATCCAGTGTGCATTTATTGCGCTGGGGAGGTTAGCTAAGAGGTTTTTTCCAACTAACCTTTTCCTGACCACAAAATAGGAAGGGGAAGATGATTTGGGGGATGATGGTGGAATTAAAGTTCTTTGACTTTACTTTTAAATGTGCACCTGGGATGTAGAGGAGGATATCAGCCAAGGGAGAACTGTGACAGAGTAGAGTTTGTTGAGAGAGGTTCTGCTTGAAGGAATTCTGTTTAGAATAGCCTTGTCAAGACAGCAATGCCTGCCTGGGTCACCTGCTCTCTCTCGTGCAGGAATGAGAGGGGTTCAGTTAGATTGGTTTCCACATTTCAGCGGGAAATTTGAGTGCAACATCACTAGAGAATCCTTGAATGAGCAAGGGACCTTCTGAATGACAAAGTCATCCAAAAGCACATCTTGGGGTGAAGCCTAAAACAGTGGATCGCAAATAGTACATGAGCATGACAGTTGTGGCCAGAGCCTCAGAGTGTGCACCAAGTTGGAAGGCAATGCACGCTGAAAGCTACACATCTGACAGAAGACCGGTAATCACATCTCTAGACTCCACAAGGAGTTTCTCAGGATTCATGAACAGTTGAGAACCCCATGGCCAAGTGCAGCATCTTACACCTGGTGATTAATCAGTCTCATCTGCAGAGAAACTGACGAGCACATCTTTTTTAAGTAGCTCCCAAAACATTTAGGATCCTCCTCAGAGACACAATATTATTTGCTGACAGAGATGGTTGAGAAAATTATCAGAGTATACTGACCAGAAAGTAAGGAATTCTTTGACAAGTCACGCAGATGACTGACACCACAGCACTGCAAAAGAATGATCTGAAATCCTTCATAAATCCGAAAGAAAGAATCATAGAATGGTTTGGGTTGGAAGGGACCTTAAAGACCACCCTGTTCCAACCCACCTGCCATGGGTAGAGACACTCTTACTGGACTAGGTTGCCCAAAGCCCCATCCAACCTGGCTTTGAACACTTCCAGGGATGGGACATCCACAACTGCTCTGGGCAACATGTTCCAGTGTCTCACAATAAAGAACTTCTTCCTAACATCCAATCTAAATCTACCCTCTTTCAGTTTAAAACTGTTACCCTTCATCCTGTCACTACACTTCCTGAAAAGCAGTCCCTCTCCATCTTTCCTGTAGGTCCCTCTCTTTAGGTACTAGAAGGCTGGTATAAGGTCTCCCCGGAGCCTTGTCTTCTCCAGGCTGAATAACCACAACTCTCTGAGCCTGTCTTCATAAGATAGATGCTCCAGCCTTCTGATCATCTTCAAAGATGCAACAGGTTCCGAAAAAATAAGACATCTCTGTGCACTCCAAAAATACCAGAACAAGTTGACAACTGCTGTTAGGGGGAAAGCTGGTAATACCAGCAGCAAGCTAAGTTTCTAGTCAGACAGGTCAGAGTGCACTGCATAGTAGCCTCTTCCACCTACTAGGAGCTGGCTAGGGGAGTTAGAAACAGGAACTGGTAACTCTGTGGTTGGTGGTGCCACAACCCTCTCCACATTTCTCATGGCTACATGCTAGTTATGCTTGTGCCCAGGGGACCCAGAGAACATGCAGTCCCATGGAACATGCTAAACTTAACTTGAAAAGCACTCTGCTTCTGACAAGAATGGACCCTGAATGCCAAAAGAGGAACATGCAGCCTGATCTGCTCCTCCACCACAGCTCGGCAGTCTACACGTCTTGTGAGCAAATACAAGTATGGAATGAGAGTGCCAAAAGCATTAGCACAGTAACAGCAGAACAGCTGACAAGGACTTCTCCAGAAAAGATGATGAGGGACACAACTGTCTCGCACCAGTGGTCTCAATTCTGAGTAGTCAGTGAAGGGAATGGTGTCAGAGGTAGCTGCAGAACCAAGTGCTAAGAACATCGTTTGAACGCTGATGGACATATTCTGTTAGAGATATGCGTGTGCTTCCTCTGCAGCAGCAGCTACTCATCCATTTTTTAAGATTCAGCTTGTCTGACTAGACCAATCTTTATAACTCTCTGGAGAAGTCTAAGCTGTAGCACTATGGACTGAGATCTGAAAAAGCGGCTATGCTGGCAGCAGATCTAAAGTCCAGTCTCTTGACTGAGGGCCTAACCAGTTGATGATCCCTCAGACAATCCAGGAGAGTGCTCAATACATGAGATGCTGAGTGCAAAACAATACTTGGGTTCACACAGGCTGTAGGCTCAGAATGAGACATTGCATCAAGTACACCCAAAAATTTCAGCAGAAATTTAGCAGAAATTACTGCATGAAGCACTTATTCTTTACATGCTGCTCTGGAAGGAACAGACCTTCTCCTAAGGCTATAAAGCATCAAGCACGTGGTAGATGCTAGGATGCATGCAGGAATCATAGTGGATTCACTACTGGGCTGTAGCAGAGCAGCTTCAGCACAAACCACACCACAACTAAAAAGGCTGTTGCAGCAAACACCCTCACACTGGTAAGCTGAGAAAAGCTCAATGTGCAAGGGCACATGGGCTTCAGTCAGTACAGCATGGAATGGACAGGGCCACTATGTCCCCTGTTTATAATGCTACAGTTGAAATCTTCATTCATCAGATTGACACAGGAGCAATTGGCCAAACTATGGATGGCTCTGTCAATAACCAAGGTATAGGTTAAACTTTCAGGATACTTATAAGCAGTAAGGGTTGGCTATTTGTCATCACCCACCTGGCCTTGTTTCCAGCACTCCCTGAAGATCTTCCAGTTATTTTTGTTGCTAGGATCATGAAGGCAAAGGAGTCTACCATCACACAGCCAAGAGTGGGAAGTGTGTGGATCCAGCACATTTAAGCCCATTACCATTTCCTTCACCTCTCTCTGCGTGTCAGCTAAATTACTAGCTCGTTTTGCAGCATCAGAAGTCTTCTTATTTTCCACCACAGAAGCAATGATATGGTCTAAGAAGTTAGGCAGGCTGGCTTTACCTTTGGCCCCCTAGAAGATGTAAATTCAGAGGTAAGTTTAGTCTTGCAACAGCATATGTATTAATGCGTATCTGCTCTCATTCAGATTTTAGTCATAGACATCTTGCTATCGGAAAAACATGCAAGGGTAAACAAATCAGCTCAGAGACCTGCATGTATCCAGTAAGAACAGAAACAGCTATGCTCCTGTTTTACAATAGTAAAACTTAAAATAACCTGCTACAGGCTATCTGGAAAAACATTACAGCAAACAATCATGGAATAGAAAACTTAAGTCATCTAACTCTGCTACTGTAACAGTAAAAATGTTTCATATTTTTCTTAACCTCATTAATTTCTTAACTCTATTTACCCATTTTCCTCATTCCATTACTAAGAAAGTGAATTCAACCCTGGCACGGGTAAGCTGACGAATACGGGAACATTAAGTAAACACAGACAGACAGAGAGGAGAAAGTGCTTCCAGTATGGATAACGTTAATAGAACCATTAGTAGACAGCCTCTCTGGTTGTGGCGTTCACGCTCCTCAAACGACATTTAAAACTCCTCAAGGGATGTTTAAAATTCAAAAGAGATTAACAACACAATCTTAAATTGTGTTCTTAACTTAAAAAGAAAAAAAGCCTGCCTATAGCAAGACACTTAAGAGACTAAATATATTTCATATATTCAACAGAAGATAAACACTAACTGGATCATTATACACAAGACATCTGTGGGAGGAGGCAGGGTGTGATCGATTTCTGGTAGCAAAGAGCTCATTCTAGAAAAAACAAAAAACAAACCCAACCAACCCACCCCTCCACCCCCCACAAAAACCCAGGGACTGGAAGCTGAGCGAACAGTCACAGCAAAACACCTATTACTGGAACAATTTTGCCATCTTCTTTAAAACTAAAGCTCAACAGATAGAAAATTTACCATATGCAGTTATCAATCTAAAATGTAACATGACACGTAACTGAAGATATTAATTCAATAAAAAATATTCACAGAATCACAGAATGGTAGGGGTTGCAACGAACCTCTGGGGATCATCTAGTCCAACCCTCCCTGCTAAAGCAGGATCACCTTGAGCAGGCTGCATAGGATCGCGTCCAGGTGGGTTTTGAATATCTCCAGAGAAGGAGACTCTGCAATGTCTCTGGGCTGCCTGCTCCAGTGCTCTGTCACCCTCAGAATAAAGAAATTTTTCTTCATATTCAACTAGAACTTCCTGTGTTTCAGTTTGTGCCTGTTGTCCCTTGTTCTGCTGCTGGAAACTGCTGAAAAGAGTCTGGCCCCATCCTCTTGACATCTGCCCTTTAGATATTTATAAGCATTGATGAGAACCCCTCTTAGTCTTCTCTTCCCCAGGCTAAACAGACCCAGTTCTCTCAGCCTTTCCTCATACAAGAGACGCTCCAGTTCCCTAATCATCTTTGTAGCCCTTGGCTGGATTCTCTCCAGTAGTTCCCTGTCTGTCTTGAACTGGGGAGCCCAGAACTGGACACAGAACTCTAGATGTGGCCTCACTAGGGCAGAGCAGAGGAGGAGGATAACCTCCCTCAACTTGCTGGCCATGCTCTTCTTAATGCACCCCAGGATACCATTGGCCTTCTTGGCCACGAGGGCACATTGCTGGCTCATGCTTAACTTGTTGTCCACCAGGACTCCCAGGTCCTTCTCCACAGAGCTGCTTCCCAGCAGGTCAACCCTTAACCTGTACTGGTGCTTGGGGTTATTCCTACCTAGATGCAGGATCCTACACTTGCCCTTATAGTATTTCATTAGGTTCCACTCCACCCAACTCTCTAGCCTGTCCAGGTCTTGCTAAATGGCAGCACAGCCTTCTGGTGTATTAGACACTCCTCCCAGTTTTGTATCATCAGCAAACTTGCTGAGGGTACACACTCTGTCCCCTCATCCACATCATTGATGAATATGCTAAGACTGGACCCAGTACTGACCCCTGGGACACACCGCTAGCTACAAGCCTCCACCTAGACTCCGCACCACTTATCACAACCCTCTGAGCTCTACCATTCAGCCAGTTCTCAATCCATCTCACTGTCCACTCATCTAACCCACACTTCCTAAGCTTACCTATGAGGACGCTATGGGAGAGTGTCAAAAGCCTTAATGAAGTTGAGGTAGACAACATCCACTGCTCTCCCCTCATCTACCCAGCCAGTCATGCCATCATAGAAGGCTATCAGATTGGTCAAGCCTAATTTCCCCTTGGTGAATCCATGCTGACCACTCCTGATAACACCTTTTCATCCACATGCTGACAGATGACCTCCAGAATGAGCTGTTCCATCACCTTCCCAGGGACAGAGGTGAGGTTGAGTGGCCTGTAGTTTCCTGGGTCTTCCTCCTTGCCCTTTTTGAAGACCAGAGTGACATTCATATAATATGATGCTGTGATTCATAGAATCACAGAATCATTTTGGTTGGAAAAGACCTTCAAGATCATCAAGTTCAACTGTTAACATAACACTGCCAAGTCCCACCACTATACCATATCCCTAGGTACCACATCTACACATCTTAAATATCTCCAGGGATGGTGACTCAACCACTTCCCTGGGCAGCCTGTTCCAGTGATTGATAACCTGTTCAGTGAAGAAATTTTTCCTAATATCTGATCTAAACCTCCCCTGGCACAACTTGAGGCCATTTCCTTTTGTTACATGGGAGAAGAGACCAACATCCACCTCGCTACAACCTCCTTTCCAGTAGTTGGAGACAGCAATAAGGTCTCTCCTCAGCTTCCTCTTCTCCAGACTAAACAACCTCGGTTCCCTCAGCTGCTCCTTATAAGACTTGTTCTCTAGACCCTTCACCAGCTTCTTTGGGCACACTTCAGCACCTCAATGTCTTTCTTGTAGTGAGTGTAAGTCAGAAGGAAGATCTAGAGATCATTTGGTATAACTTTCTGTTGAAATCAGGGTAAGTTACCCTGGGCTGGGTCATGCCAAACCTTAACTTCTCAGGGAAGGAGATTACACCACTTCTCTGGGCAGCCTATACCACCGCTAGAATGGAATGTAAGAAGTTTGTCTTATACCCAGATAGAGTTTCCCCTGAAGCAACTGGTGTCCATTGCCTCTTGCCCTGTTACCACGCATCCTTGTGAAAGGAGTACTGTCATATATCTAAAAGCTAGTTGTAGAGAATAAGATTGATCAAATCCCCAAAGCAATCTCTTCTCTAGGATGAAGAGAACCAGTTTCTTCAACCTTTCTTCATGTGTCAAGCTCTCCCAACATTTTAATCATTCTTCATGGCACTCCACTGGACCCCTGCCAATTTTTCAGTATCATTTTTCAACTGAGGAGACCAAAACTGGAAACAGTGTTACAGGTGTGGCCTAACAAGTCCTGAGTGGAATGATCATGTTCCTTGATGTGGTCCAGCTGTATGCTTCCTGATGTGGCCCAGGACAGTTTGCCTTCACAGCTGCACAGTGCAATGCTGACTCATGTTCAGCATGCTGTCCTCCAGGATCCTGGGTTCCTTTCAGAAGGGTTACACCTCTGCTAGTCAGACCCCAGCCTGTACTGCTGCTTGGGATTATATCAGTTTTCTATGGCTTGTCTTATGCAATCCATCCACTTATGATGGTCTTAAAAATGTACCTTTACACTATCTCTCTAGAGGCCATAAATAGATAATGTGCAGTTTAACTATTACAGTCAACACTAACTACTCTTCGCAACAGAATGTTAATGCTCCAGAAACACCAACATGATTCTCTTCATAGAATCATAGAATGGTTTGGGTTGGAAAAGACCTCAAAGATCATCTAGTTCCAACCCCCCTGCCACAGGCAGGGACACCCTCCACTAGACCAGGCTGCTCAAAGCCCCATCCAACCTGGCCTTAAACACTTCTGGGATGGAGCCTCCCCAACCTCTCTGGGCAACCTGTTTCAGTGCATGAGCAGCAATCTATTATTCCTCTCAATTTGACCAACACAACTGATGTTTCTCAGTTATGTTTTGCTCATATACATTCTATATTAAGCATCCAGGCATTCAAGTGGGGAGTTGGACCAGAGTTCCCCACAAGTTCTTTCAAATCTAAATTACTCTGTGAAGAGCAGAAGTCAAGAAAGTGAAAAAAAAATACATTACATGATAGATCTGATTCAATGTGGTGAGAGAATGCCTAGAGTTGCAGGGACAGAGATACAAGTTGAGACAGGCCCTCTCAAGCCTTCAAGGAATAACTTGCTTTAAAACAAGTGATCATGATTTCTTTGCCTGTACCCAGTGACGGGTGGCAGGAGGCAGAGGGAGAGTATTATTGGATTCACTTGCCTGTAGCAGTGATGTATTTTCCCATACATTTCTCTCTAGCAAAAACATACAACATGAACCATTATTACGGTTCCACCTTACCAAAGAGGGAAAAAAAAAAAAATTCTGGTATGAGACAAGCCATTTCATCATCTTCCTCATTCTATCTGCCTAAGCTTTTGCAGAAAGTATTCTCCAAGAAGAGCTAAGCCTTGATTAAATTCTACAGAATCTATCCTTCTTTTAAACTAAATGCTTTTAACCATTTCAAATACCAATGATTTGTTCGGTTGGTTTTTTTTTAAGATTATTTCCTCCAAAATGGATTAAAGATAAATAAAGTATCCTTATTCCAGAATAAGCATCCAGAAATAGCAACTACACCTGAAATTCTTAAATTCATATTCTACCTTAAATGCTTTTCAAACATACGTAAGTTTTTTTAAGGAACTGCTTTTTGTCTTTTTCTGTGGTATGCCCTTGCAATATTTTCAAAAATGTGGTACTTAAAGTGAGCTTTTATAGGGATGCTGATTATCAATTAAACAATTTAAAGGCTATCTTTAACTCGCCTTCTTGGTCTCTTGCAAGGAATAGCTTCTCCACAGCAGTAGTAAACCAAACTCCAAACTAACAATTAGCATAAAAATTCTCTACAACTTTGTGGGGTGGTGAGTTTTGGTGAGACGTTGCATTCGTTTCAACATTTAAGAATAAGATACTATAAAAACATTTAGATAAAAACTATTAGATCATCATAAAATTCTTCCCTAGAATAGGTATTATTGAAAGAATACAAAATTATTTACCGTAGAAGCTGCAGAAAAGACTGGAGGAAAGGGGATTCCTGTGTCTAATGGGACCTGAGGAAGCTTTCCTGGCCCTGTGTGTAGCAGATCTCTGAGACTGGAGCCTTCAGCTTTGTTGCTAGATGTCACTGGGCCCAACAAGAGGCTATTAAACAGCTTTGGGGTTAGTGGGGAAACCTTTGTACTGGAGTTGAAGGAATCCAATCCAAAGGGTGAATGGGATTCTTTATTAAGCACTGACCTCAGCGATCCTGATTCTGCAAGATAAATATCAACATGGGGGGGGAGGGAGGAAAAAAGTCAAAGTTCAAATGATCGAAGTTCTCTGAAATTATTTGCTCTTGCATTAAATAGGATATTGACAGAATCTTGTGGTAAATTATCACTGCAACAGTGAATGAGGCACCTCAAAGAGAATCAAAGACATCATGCACATAGATTTTACCCTTAGTATGCTGTTAGTTAAGGTTTTGAATAGCACAAATACAGTCTGAAAATGCTTGATATACAAGAAACCACAACTTTGTAATAGACTCAATTAAAAAACATTTCCTTGACTTTCTGAATTGTTCCAATGTGAAATATTTCAAATTTTAACTGTAGTCAAAATACTACAGTGTCTAAGCCCTGCAAAACTAGTGAGTCATTAATATTTAGCACTGACATATAAAGTAGTTCCTGCTAAACATATGGACAGTAATAAATCCTGTGTTAGTCATGCTACCTCTGACAACTGAGATGTATATTCTGTAAACAGTTATTTCATATTGAGAATCACACTCAAACTATTGAGTATTAAAGAAGTTCTAAGCTTTCATTTAACCCTCCCAAGTAGACTCTAGCCTCTCAATTCTTTGGAAATGCACTCTTCTCATAGCACACAAACTGGTTTTATATACTTCAAAATAGTTATAAAGTTACAAAGCTGCATCTGAAATTAATTAATATCATTTTACATTAGGATACCAACTACCATAAATACAAGAACTGGCACTGAAACAGACTGGGAGTGACAAGACAGTATTTTAATTTTCAGCTCTATCATCATCTTTCCAGCTTTGCATATTCCTAAGTCTGTAAAAGAGAACTGGTTCTAAGAGGCAAAAGAAGAAAAATGACCATGTTCTTTTCTACTTAGAGCTAGAGCTACTTAGAGCAACCAAGCAGTATGTTATCATTTATCTTTTCATTCCAATCCCAAAGGGCATGTCATCTGCTCACCTTTTGTTTCTTCTTTTGCTTTTTGCGTTGCTAAATCTGCAAGCCAGTGTAAGGCTGATGATGGAGCTGTTTCTGGACAAAGTGGTCTGTTAGTCTTTATTTCACCAGTGTTATTGGTTGGTAATGTCTCTGTTTTTACAGATTCTTCTATCCTACTATCAGTTGCTTCAGATTTTGGAACACTGTCCATTTCTAGTTGCCCCAGTCCTGCTCCTGCTCCAGTGGAAAAGGTGCTCTCGTTTCCAGAGACTGATGCACTAGGATTTACAGTTGGAAGCTAAAACAAAAATATAAACAACTGATTAATGTTGAGTAAAGAGAAAAGTTAAACTTGGCAGACATTTTAGTTATCCAATGTATTGGGTTAGTTTGTTCATTTAACTGCACAGTAGAGTTCCTCTATGCTTATGTAGCAGCAGAGTAAAGGAGCTTCTTCTCTGTGTACATTACACCTTGCATTGTGGTGTAAATTCTTACCATACCATCTTTTAACACAAACCCAGGCTTTTCGATTTCTTTTTTTCACATGACGACTTTTTGTGTGAACAGAACTGCTCTAAATTCAGCATACATTTAGGAACCATAACAAAATAAATGCACATGTTGCAATCTAGTCATAGTTTTAAGGTACAGCATCAATACGAATGGCTTCCTACCCAATTTCTACATAAAAGTATTTGCCCAAATATCCACTTGGTAAATAACAGTTGCAGCACACATCCCCAAAAACTGTCCCAGAAGATTTTTGCTAAGCTAAAACACTTAGAATACATATACAGAAAATAATTTGTGTTTCACGAGAGATTAATGTAAAGGATCTAATGTTTTAATAGATCTTAAAAATGTAATGTCAAACAAGGTAATTTCAGCCTCAAACTACATACCTGTGATATTCCATTAGTGACAGCTGGTCTCAACACCGATTTGTTCTGCCGGTTAATACACGGACAATTGGCTTTAATACCCCATTTGCCTCGTGCTGCGTGAACCATGTCTCCAATATTGTAAAGCGCTGGAAATAAAGTTAAAATCTTTAATATCACATATGGAGAAATCTAAAAGCAAGGTCTTAACTATAATATATATTCAGAGGGGTGGGTGTTTTTTTAGTGTTACTGCTAAGTATCTTTAAGATCACATGCTACATACAAGACACTTGTCTCCGAATAGCATGGAGAATTGTGCTAACACTAGCTTTGCGACATCACTGAGAGACTGTCAAGCCTGGAAAAATCCTATAGATTATCATCTGCTCCTACTTTTCCATGTAGGGTCCAAAGATACTGTAATGAGACAACTTAGAACCATCAAAAGAGACTATATATCCCTTGGAGCAATGTTAAAATGATCTGGAGCACAGGTGGTGTTCTCATCTGTCCTCCCACTAAGAGGAAGGAGGTGATGAATTGAACAGGGGAATGCCTGGCTGTGTGGACGGTGCCATACTCAAGGTTTTGGCTTCTCTGATCACAAATCTACCTTTGAGAAGCTGGGTCTCTTCAGAGCTGATGGGATTCACCTGCCCAAACAGGGAAATAGAGTCTTTGCCAACAAGTTGGCCAGACCTATATGGAAAGCTTTAAGCTAGATTTAGTGGGGGAATGGGATGGAGTTTTGAGCAACAGAGAAGAGCCAGGGGCTGATGGTGTATTAGGAACCAACAGGGAAACACCTGTGAAATGCCTCAAAGGAATTTGAGCATGTTCCTGTCAGGAGATGACAAGGTTGATAGCCCAGCTGAAGTACCTCTATATACCAATGCATGCAGCATGGATAATGAGCAGGAGGAGCTGGAAGTCATTCTGCAACTAGAAAGCTATGATCTAATCACGATCGCTGAAATGTGATGGGACAAAATGCACAACTGGAACATTGGAGGTGCGGGGGGTTGCTCTCTATGTAAAAGAATGGATTGACTGCACAGAGCTGTCTTTGAAATACATTGATGAACAGGCTGAGAGCTTATGGGTAAAACTTAAGGGCCAAGCCAACAAAGGAAACCTCACTGTTAGCGTTTACTACAGGCCACCTGACCAAGGGGAGCCTGTTGACAAAGTGTTCTTACTTCAACTATAGGAAGCATCATGCTCACAGGCTCTGATCCTGATGGGGAAATTCAATCACCTTGACACCTGCTGGAAAAGCAGCACAGCAAGCTGTAAGCAGTCAAAGAGACTACTGGAGTGCACTGAGGATAATTTCTTAATCCAGGAGACAGACAGCCCAACCAGATGAGACGCGTTACTGGACCTGTGGCTCATCAACATAGAAGAACTAATTAGAGATGTCAAGATTGATGTCAAGATTGGGCTGCAGTGATCATGCTCTGGTGGAATTCACAATCTTGAGGGATATGGCCCAGGTGAAGAGTAGAGTCAGGATGCCAAATTTTAGGAGAGCGAACTTTCAGTTGCTTAAGGAGTTAGTGTATGGGACCTCCTGGGAAACTGCCCTCGGGAACAAAGGAGCTGAACAGAGCTTGCAGCTCTTCAAGAACATTTTTCTTAGAGCGCAAGAGTTCTCAATTCCGATGTGTAAAAAAATCAAGCAGGGAAGGCATGGGTCAGCAAGGACCTCCTGGTCAAACTAAAATGTAAGAAGGAAGTGCACAGGCAGTGAACAAGGGACATGTATCCTGGGAAGAATACAGGGGCACTGCCTGGAAGTGTAAGGATGGGATCAGGAAAGCTAAGGCACAGCTGGAGCTGAATTTGGCAAGGGATGAAAAGAATAATATGGGCTTCAACAGGTATGTTGGCCAGAAAAGGAAGATTAAAGAAAATGTACACCCCCTCCCACCCCCCACTAAATAAGACAGGAGAGCTGGTGACAGCTGACACGTTTGTTGTTTTTTTTTTCCTCAGTTTTCAATAGTATTCTCTCTTCCCACCCCCCTCAAGGCAGGGACTGGGGGACCAAAGTTCCTCCCATCATAGGAGAATCATAGAGTATCTCGAGTTGGAAGGGACCCATAAGGATCACCAAGTCCAACTCCCTGCTCCTTGCAGGACCAGCTAAAACTAAACCATATGACTAAGAGTGTTGGCCAGATGCTCCCTGAACTCCGACAGGCTTGGTATCATGACCACTTCCCTGGGAGCCTGTTCCAGGGACTGACCATCCTCTCAGTTTAGAACCTTTTCCTAATGTCCAATCTGGACTTTCCCCAGTGCAGCTTCATTCCATTTCCTTGTGTCCTATTGCTGGTCACCAGAGAGAGGAGATCAGCACCTTCCCTGCTGCTGCCTCCCTTCAGGAAGCTGTAGGCTGCGATGAGGTCACCCCTCAACCTTCTCTTCTCCAAGCTGAACAACTGAAGTGATTCCAGCCGCTGCTCCTAAGTCTTGTCCTCGAGACCTTTCACCATCCTGGTTGCCCTCTGCTGGACACACTCTAACGGCTTGATGTACTTCTTGTATTGAGGCATCCAAAACTGGACAGAGTACTCAAGGTGGGGCTGCACCAGTGCCAGGTTCAAGACCACCTGAGGAACCTGAATACACACAAGTCCATGGGACCTGATGAGATGCACCCCAGGCTCCTGAGGGAATTGGCTGATGTAGTTGCCAAGTCACTCTCCATCATATTTGAAAAGTCCTGGCAGTCAAGTGAAGTCCTCAGTGACTGGGAAAAGGGAAACATCATGCCCATTTTTAAAATGGGTTAAAAGGAGGACCCTGGGAACTACTGACCAGTCAGCCTCACTGCTGTGTCCAGTAATATCACTGAGCAGATTCTCCTGGAAGACATGTCGAAATATATGGAAGACAGGGAAGTGATTAGAGACAGCCAACACAGCTTCACCAAGTGCAAATTGTGCCTGAC
Organism: Aramus guarauna; assembly: GCA_013400195.1. Taxonomy (NCBI): domain Eukaryota; kingdom Metazoa; phylum Chordata; class Aves; order Gruiformes; family Aramidae; genus Aramus; species Aramus guarauna. The sequence continues at coordinate 73,390 of VXBL01009964.1, forward strand.
TGATCTAGCAGCTTTCTTCAATGGAATGACGGCATCACTGAACAAGGGAAGAGCAACAGATGTCATCTACCTAGACATCTGTAAGGCCTTAAATATGGTTTCCCACAACATTACTGCCACTAAATTGGAGAGATACGGGTTCGATGGATGGGCTGTTCAATGGGTAAGTAAATGGTTGGCTGGCCACATCCAAAGAGTTACAGTCAATGGTTCTATGCCCAGGCAGAAATCAGTAACAAGCAGCATCCCTCAGGTTTCCCTTACTGGGACCAATAATATTTAATATCTTCATCAAAACACATAGACAGTGGGATTGAGTGCAGCACCCTCAGCAAGTTTGCAGATGACACCAAGCCGAGTGAAGCGGTTCATTCACTAGAGGGAAGGGATGCCATCCAGAGGGACCTTGACAAGCCTGAGGAGTGGACCCAGGTGAACCTCACTAAGTTCAACAGGGTCAAGTGCAAGGTCCCACACCTGGGTTGGGACAATCCCTAGTATCAATACAGACTGTGGGATGAATGGGTTGAAAGCAGCCCTGCAGAAAAGGACTTGGGGATACCGGTGGATGCAACATTGGACATAGCCAGCAATAGGCGCTTGCAGCCCAGAAAGCCATATCATGTCCTGGGCTGCATAAAAAGCAGTGTGGCCAGCGGGTCGAGAGCGGTGATTCTCCCCCTCTACTCTGCCCTACCCTACTTGGGAGTCCTGCGTCCAGCTCTGGGATGCCCAGTACAAGCCAGACACGGACCCATTAGAGCAGGCCCAGAGGAGGCCACAGAGATGCTCAGAGGGCTGGAACACCTCTCCTGTGAAGACAGGCTGAGACAGTTGGTGAAGACAGCCTGGAGAAGAGAAGGCTCTGGGGAGACCTTATTGTGGCCTCTCAATGTATAAAGGGGGATCATAAGAAAGGCAGAGAGAGACTTTTTACGAGGGTCCATAGTGACAGGACAAGGGGCAACGACTTTAACTGAAAGAGGGTAGATTTAGATTGGGCATAAGGAAGAAATTTTTTACAGTGAAGGTGGTGAGACTCTGGAGCAGGTTTCCCAGATAAGTTGTGGATGCCCCAATGCTGGAGGTGTTCAAGGCCAGGCTGGATGGGGCTTTGGGCAACCTGGTCTAGTGGAAAGTGTCCCTGTCCATGCCAAGAGATTTGGCCTAGATGATCTTTAAAGGTTCTTTCCAACCCAAACCATTCTATGATCCCGTTATTTTTCGGACCAGTTATGTGAACAGTCAAAGTAAACGGTCAGCACTGACCAATTGCTTTCCCTCCCCCCAACAGAAAAGAAACAGATCTGTCTTGCAAGTTAACCGAATTTACTGATACAATGAAAAACAGCTAGGCACAAGAAGTCACAGCTAGTATCAGAAGAGTGTTAACTTCAAACTCACAGCTTGATCTTATTTGGGTTACCTTCCCTTCAACTATTCCACTATAGCAAGCGAGTATCTCCTCTAAATCCATGCTAGGAGAGGTAGTAGCTAGAACACCAACTATCTTAGTATTTTTTTCCACATGCTTGCTCAGAATTGAGAAAAAAAAAAAAACAAAACAGGATTTTTTCCTTTCAAGTTTTAAGCATTACCTGTACCAGGAATGATCTGTGTTGGCATAAGATTTTCTGGTTCATGAGACTGACCCTTTGCACACTTGAGCCATGAGAAGACTTCCTCATCACCAATCTCCTCTGTCTCTGGAATAAAGACACAGACAAAAATTTTTTTACAAAAGTCAGTAGAACTTTACAGTACAGAATATCCCTGTATCAATATTGTTTCTTTAGTATCTTTACAGTGCAGGAGATTAATCCAGTGATCTCAGAAATAAACTGTAAATAGAGACCATTAGAACAGGTTCTACATCAACTTCTTTGCCTCTTCAGGTTATAAAACTACCAGAGTCATTTTCGCTTCATATCTAGTAGCTTGTTACTTTCAATCACCTAAATATCTCACCTTCTAGCCTCAATTTTTGAATATTGCACTCTTGTTCTCATTATGCTTTCCTAAGTAATCAAATAAATCTATCTTTTCTTGTCATCATCTCCCAAGCTTTTTCAACAAAAAGTATCTGCAGATCAGTTCCAGGAGGAGGAAACCAAGTTCTCCTGTCAGTATATCTACTCACAAAGCCAACAAGTAGCAAATTAATAGTTTGAAAAGTAGTCTGACAAACTTATAATTCTTCAGATTTTAAACCAAGTTGAGTCTACAAATATGTAGAGCTGTATAAACTACATGCCATTCTCTTTCTTTAAAAAGGAAGGCGGGGTGGAGGGGGTCAGTGGGGTACAATATGAGAAGGATCATATAAAACTTCATTTCAGGGTCCTTTAGATCTGGTATCTGCATAGGTTGTTTCTACAGCACAAAGTTCATAAGCCTCCTGAGGTAAGTAAATGTATTTAAGTAATGCCTTGGTTCTACATTTTGGCCTATTCCAAAATTTCAGACTTGATTAATAATTCATAATTACAGTACTGTTTTCAGGAAGACATCATTGATAAGCAATATACATACACATACACACTCCACTATCTTAAGACATTGTAAAATACCAGTCTTTTCAATGCTGACCCTCCCCTGTACACCAGTGAGTAAAAACTTCTCATATGGCCAGGACATCTCTTCATTTTAACCTGGCATGGGTAAGGTTATCCTATTTATTTCCTTGATGTGAGAAGAAAAGGGGTTAAGAGACTTACTGCCCTTGAATCATGGACATCTTTACACCACGTTCCGTCACAAATGCTTTTGTCAAACATACACAGTGACAGATATAAGAAACTTTATTCAACTTTCAACTATTTCAACTGTACCCTAGTTAACCACATCTTAAAGACTGTTGTGCTCTCTTCTCGTGTATTCTGGCAGTAATTTCATAGGCGTCATTATTATACTGGGTCTGCCTGGGATGGAGTTAATCTGACTTATAGCAGTCTGTGGTGCTGTGTTTTAGACTTGTGACCAAAACAATGCTGATAAAAGACTAATGTTTTAGCCACTGCTGAACAGTGTTTGCAGTGTCCAAGTATTCTCTGCTTCTACCTCTACTCAACCCCTCAGTGAATAGACTAGGGGTGCACAAGAGGTTGGGATGGAACACCACCAGGTGGATGATCCAAACTAAGCAAAGGGATGTTCCATGCCATACAATGTCACAGTCAGCAATAAAAACAGAGAGGAGGGAGTTAAAGGGTAGCCATCTTTTGCTTGGGAAACCACTGGGCAATGGTCTGCCTGTGAGAGGTGGTGAGTGATTGCTTTTGCATCACTTGCTTTGTTTTGTTTTTCTCTTTTTTATTTCTCCTTTGCCTATTAAACAATTTTTATCTTGACCCACAAGTTTTCTTGCTTTTCCTCCTCCTCTCCTCTTTCTCCAGTCCTCATGCTGGGGGAGTGAGGAAGTGGCTGTGTGATGCTTAGCTGCCTACTGGGGTTAACCCACAACAATGGTAACAAACAGGTGACTTTTTATCTGTTTTAAAAAATACATTGCTTTTATAATTCATTCAGTGTTCTCTGGCACCTTTACCATTATGAATAGACAGCAGCACTCACACTTACTAACATCCAGTATTTTGTACATCTGCTCCACAAAATAATGTAATTGCCACTAATAGGCTTGCACCTACTAAGACTGTCCATTATCAGCACCCATGCTACCAAAGTGGTCTCGATACAATAAAATACACAAAAAAACCAACCAGGTATTCACTTCTGTAAACACAGCGTGCCTCTATTTGTTAGAAATTGAGCTTACTGACCTTATTCCTGAATTACAAACCCTAGTGTGTCAGCGAAGCCAAAAAAGAAGAAAGCTTTCCAATCTAACTCCTTGTTACAGAAAGGAGTTCTCTGTAATGTATGCTAGTTCATCTTGTGATGGTTCCAAACTGTTAAGATATTACTGAATTTTTCTTTTATACTCTCTGACGAAAAGATGGAACTACATAGTCTTCTGTCTCAGTACACAGCCTATGCCTGCTGATGTTATAATTTTAACATACAAATTCAAACCAAATAGATAAAACACAGGTATCTAAGGAAATGAAGAACGGAACAGCAGCATGAAAGACAGTAGTGCCAAAATTCCAACCCTCCAGCCTCCCAAACCGATAGTCACTAACTCTCCTACAAAACCTTCAGCAACTTCCCAGAAATTACCCCACTGAAAAATCAGCCAGTTCAAAGATCACAGTGGAGGGAAAGAATCCAGTACTCACCGCTACGTGGACGATTCTTCCTCAGCCGGTAACAGTCCAGACAGACCCCAAAACCACATTTGCGACAAACCCAATGAATATTGAAGAGCGTTGTCTCACATACATCACACATTTCCCTCACGCCACGTACTGCTCGCTTCCATGCTACTTTCTCTATAAAGAGAAGGAACATTAGGAATTATTGCTTTGACATTTTGTTTCTCCCACCTAATTTGAGAATATCACAGTAACATTGATAAAGAAACAATTCACAGAAACATGACTTGAGGGCAGAGTATAGAAAAACATACTTTTTACATCCAGAGACACATTCCTTGCTAGTCTTGTGACACTATTAAAAACCCCACTTCTAAGACTGGGTAAGGTCAAGTCCCAAAACGCACGCACTACAAGGAAATAAGAGTACTTCACAGAGCTTTGTTGTAACTGAATTTCAAGGAGCACTTACAGAACTTTACAACAAAATTGTAAAGCTTCTGCTAGTTTTATGAACAAATAATGTGAACTTATAAAACTATAAAGAATGCGTATTTAGTTTTACTAATTGGATGCCTGTCAACTCTTTGGATTCTAAACGAACATGTTTTCTGAGGAAGGGGAAGTGCTCTCCAAATGGCTGCCCTTGAACATCCCAGAAGCTAAAGGGAAAAAAAAAAAAAAAAATCACACAGAGCTATCCATGTGATAGGCTGAACTGGATAATTTCAGAAAATTTCTTTTAAACCCACTCTCCTTATAGTGGCAATGCTGTCAACTAGTTGCTCAGCTGAGTCCTTGCAGGCTGAATGCAGGTGCTGCTCCCTCCCTAGAAAACCCTGAGCTTTTATGTGATCTCCCTGGAGAGTAACAGGATAGGAATATGTAAGAAAAGTTGCTCATTAAAGCATAGCTGGTCAGTGTGGTAAGTGTTCTGGACTTAATTCTGATTTTCTTATCAGCAGATTTCTGCATTTATTTATTGAAAAATAATTGAATGATGTCTGGGAAAGTTACCATTAGCTTCCTTGGTAGTGAAGCTGCACTGATCAAAAAAAAGAAAAATTCCAAATGCCGATCCCACAATTACACACACCCCAAAGAAGTGAATATAGCCTTCTCTTTAGAAGAAAAGGAAAAGCATTTTAACAAGGAATTCTATTAGACTTTCAACTCTATGCCACTGCATTGTACACACATTACACAGAGAAGATGGACAAAAAACACGTCAAAAGCCCAGCTTACGATGTGGCTCCACCATCATCATTGCCTCCTTCTCTGACATAACAAGCTGGCAGAACTGGTCCCCAACATTGGCCAGGATATATTTGGAAGTTTCCAAATCGATCCCCTCTGCAGGGGAGGAGGAAGGAATCCATAGGCTCATGGCATCAGGGTCACTCTGTTGTGGGTTCAAGAAACCCTCTACTCGTAGAATACCTTTTCGGGTAAATATCAGCCTGCAGAAAACAGGATGGAGTAACTGAGAAGCTGCTCAACCACCTTTAATTAACTATCAATGCCATCTATGTCAGAACATAAACCCAGAAAGAGGAAAAAACACTTGAGATAAGAGTGTTATACTCTACAGCCAGTACAATGATTACGCAAATCCAAATAACACAAAGAATAAGGTACACGAAGGCAATGGCCACAAAATCCACTAAAATGAATCCCCAGGTCCCAGTAAGCATTGGTGGGAAATTCTGCATACAGAAAATTGCTACAGCTTGGTAAGTCACATTTCTCTATGCTATCAATAGAAAGAGATGACAAAACTCAATTTATTTGGGCTTCTGTGTGATGCTGCTGTAAAATTGTGCATGGTTCTCATTCTCTATTTTAACTCACAAATAAGTCATTTCCCAGCTTTTGGGAAACGAGTATTTCAGTTCTGGCTGGGGCTGCTAGCACTTGGCAAGTGTTCTAACAGTTCACGTTACAAGACATACAAAAATTCTTATTGTATCTACTGTTGTTGCCACTGGTGTCCACAGAGATGAGTCACAATTGTTTTATTATTTGTGTGGTAAAAGGTATAATAACATTACAGAACCCTGAATGCCCCCTACCAATATTAAAGGTAACTTCACTTTCAAGCAAAAACAATCTTGTCTCTAATCTCAATGCTAGATTAATTTTTAACAACTTTAAGAAGAGAAACAGCTATAATCCTTACTGGATGGGTGGCACATACTAAAAATGCACTTCATCCTTTATATGCCAGAAAGTGAACAAGCATCTCTTTGGAAAAAAATGCATAGCACTTGCTAGAATAGACAGTTAAGGAAGATAAAGGGAACTGTGACAGGTCAAAGAACTGTTAGACCTGTACACAACACAGAGAGAAAACACAGGCAGTGTTCTACTCCTAAAAATCAGTTCTATACTCAACAAAACCTAGTCAAACATTAGCCTCATGCTGGCAATGTTTAGTTACTTGTTGACCGATTAAAAATTTTATCTCTGTTCTGAACTCCTTACAAAAGAGGGAGAGAACAGTTATTACATACAAACTGCTACCCAACAGAAAAATTCTGCCCAATAAAGCAAATTCAATCTCCTGAGGCTGGACCTGGAGATCCACTTAGTATCACACTTAGGCCCACACAGTATGTTGTATATTCCAACAGCAGCTCTTCCAGCCCCAATGAGGGAATTCTAGTCAGGTGATGCAGGGAAATGCAAGACACTCAAAGTCTTCATTATTGTACCCAAGCACATTAAATAAGTAAAATGTAATTACTTTGTGCTTGGACATGGTCCAAGCTCTGCACATAGACTACATATAAAGGAAGGAAGAATTTTAGCACCTCCGAAAATGGAAGAAGCGACATGCCACAGTTGAATCATCCTGCTCTTGCTCCTTAAATTTGCGGTACCGCTCCAGACGGCACTCCCGGCACTTGTGCAGATGTGGAGCTACATTGATGCAAGAGCCATCCTGGAGAAAAGGCTCACCTGACTGCTTCAGCTTCCTCACCTTACTCATATCTTTCAGCACAGACTGGCCAACTGGGTGATGCAAAGTAGAATTAAAAATCCATTAGTTAACTGCAACCACAAAAGAGTACTGGCCCCAATAAACATATTTTCAGAGATCTGTATTCTCATACCCATGCAAAACCAGTAAGACTGTTCAAGTCTGCAGCATACCATACTTTTGTCCTGACAAATACATGCTTAAGCATTTCTCATAATTCACATAAAAGAAGCATTAAGCTTTAGCCTTATAAATATCCTGTGTGCTGCCTACTGAGCAGAAATGATGTTTACACCTATGGTTAGTTCACAGAGTTCATCACACAGGAGATATCCCAGTATCCCACCTCCTTGTGCTTCCAAGACACCCTGCATTCAAATCATCACCTTTTAGGGGAGCTGTGCGAGGCCGGCCCTTTGGGGCTTGTTTCCCTTTTCCTTTCCCCAGCAGTAATTCAGCATTGCGCTCTGCATTGGGGCCTAGCTTTGCCATCAAGTGGTCTGGGATTCCCTTCATACAAGCCTTGGCCTGCAACTGGTCTTCAGAGTCACTCAAATCTGACAGGTCACTATTGGTACTGGAATCTGAGTCCTGTTTGGATGTCAAGCTCCGCTCATCTAGAGAGAACCTTTTCACAGCTTCAAAAGGGGCTTTGTTCTCCTGCGGAAACTCTGCCTGTGAAGAGAAAAAGCCAGGTGGATGTCTGCCAAACACATTAGAAAATGTTTTCAGAAGAGGATTGTCCTGCTGCCCAGGCCCAACAGCTGGTTTTTCTTCTGTCGGGCTAGAGGAAAGCGTGGGCATCTCAATAGGCTGTGTCAGGTTGCTGGTCGGTGAGGTGGAACGGCCATTCCCTACAGTGGAAGGGCTCTGAACACCTGCCGTAACTGCTGAACTAGGAGTACTGGAGATCATCTTTGAGGAGTCAGTTGTTATAAACAAGGTTTTCTTCTTAGCTAGAGAAGAGTCTGTAGAGGTGAGTGATTCTGGCCAGCCAGAAGTGGCCTTATGACCCACAGGTGTAGAGGGAGTAGAAACCCCTGTCTGAGATGAAGATGCAAAGCCACTGAAAGGACTAAGTTCTGCTTTCTCAGCAAATGCCAGGAAAGGGTTTGAGGGTTCCTCTCTTGATAGCTTTGGGGGCTGTAAAAATAGGTTTTCATGACTATCTGGGGGGCGAGTATTCAACAGACTTCGTGAAAAGGCTGGAGTAAGGGTAGGCATAGATTCCACAGGCAGCTTCCGCTCCACAGAACTGCCAGACTGGGCTCCTGGTTTAGTGTCCGCTGAAAGAATTTTACCTTTACAGATCCCAGCACCCATACTCTCTGTACACTGCTTGAATGAGTCCCGATTAGAGGCATCTTCAGTCAAGCTCTCTGAAATGACTGTGAAGTAGTTACTGGAAGGTAGATTTTGGGACATGCATTGAAAGAACAAGTTCTTTGACAGATCAGAATCTTTCTGAGCCTCTTGTCCAGTACTACAGCCAAAAGGAAATCCAGAAGGCTTGCTTTCTGGAGTCACCACTCCATTTGATTGGCTCCTTCCACCCCCAAATACCAAGGACTGGGAAGCACTTGGGAGGGAGACTCCAAATCCAGAAGAAGCCAAAAGTGAATTTCGGGAATTCTGAAACAAAATTAAGAAGCATTAGCCTATTAAAAGATTCTTGTTTGATTCAGCAATACTTTGGTTCACCTAATTGTACAATTAGCATTCTACTTATCCACCTGTAATAGAAACTTCCAGTTGAATTATTTACAATGAAGAAACTGTTTTAAAGATTCTGCTAGACTAATTTTTCCTACCTACAAGCTATTGAAACTAACGAGCTAACAGTGTCCACTGCATACTAAAGACACATGGAGAAAATGAACACAATGCCCTATCACACTTTAGAACAAAAGTGAGACACAAGACAAAGTGAACTAATTCACAGAAAGTTATTTAACTGCTGATTGTTTTACTTCAAATCAGCAAGAAGGGAACCGTGATAGAAACTGCTTTTTAATAGTCTCCTGTCTTTCACCCTCCCCTCAAGATCATCCTGACAAGATTCTCCTACTCAACCGGCACACTTGAAATAATTAACTTGGTTTACAAAGTTAATTAAACAAAGAAAGCCCTCTAGCAGTTAGTGAACAAACTGGTCCTGGTCACAGCAAGCCACATCTGCTGACAGATAGACACCTAAGAAGTGGTGCCCTCCAGAGGATTACTCAATAGAGGTTAAGCACAAAGGGCTTAATTTTTATGATCTTCAAATACTGGAAAGTTTTCTGACTTGCAGACTTCCACTAGACCTATAACTGTGATATGGAATATTTACTTGCTTCCTTGTCAATTTATACTTATGCAGATTTTCTAATTCTCACAGTCCTACTGTAACTGACTATATTCTGTGACTAACTCATCAGTTCTATTCCTTTTCTTTGAGTTTCCACTTAGAAATCTTCCCATGAGGAATACTCATGATTAACACACTTTTATTCCAAGGCCATGTTAAATACAACCACAACCCCCGTGCAACACATTTCACTGGTCACTAGTGTCACCGCATACCTACTATACTGCAAACTAATGTTTACCTTGTTCCTCATTATTGCCCTCCAGCTATAGTAACTTTAACAACATATTAACACCCCCCCATGACAGTTCTTCTAGATATTAGAATTTCAGATATTTCTTTTTTGAGCCAAAATAATTTCCATGAACTGAGTTCTAACAGTTTTAAAAAGCACATGAATATGAATGCAAACCAAGCTTATTAAATAATCTCAAGGACCAAATAACACTATGATAAAGTGGACAGTCTGAAGCAATAACACATGTGAACTATCTACAACACTCCTACTGATTTGTGTCAGGTTCCCTCCCTCAAGGAAAATACATTTGCAAATGAACTAGTGGTGCCCTGCAAATTCTAAAGCCAAATTACTAATAAATTATTTAAAACAAGTGATTAGGAGTTAGGGAGAGGGAAGGAAGGAGGGGTGGTACCAAAACTTCTCAGTACAATTAAAGTGCTTAATACAATTGATGATAGATACAATTTTGACCATTCACTTACACAATTTGTAGTTACTCTCAACTCTGAACTTTTTTATTTTGGGGGTGGGGTGGGGGGGTGGGGAGTGTGGAAGAACGAGCAGATTATATTGTTATATAATAATTTAATTATGTAACACTCCTGTCTTCCACAATTCCATTTCTCCTTTACACTTTACCATCTAGGAATCCTTATCTCAAGATGAACATCTCGCCTTTCCTCCCCTTTCATTAGCTAATACAAAATACAGGGATGAAAGTAACTCATTTAACCTCCTGGCAATCACCTTGGACTCTCTAATGTATCTCCCATTTTCTTCACTTTTTTTATACAGTAGGCTAAAACTTTCTTAATTTTTGCTGTACTTACTTTTTTACTTACTGGCATGGGGTGTTGTTTTTATAAGCCTTCATTTGATTACCTAAGTTTTCTATTTTGTTTTTAACAGGGTTTCCCTTCTACTTTTCCACTTTTCTCCTTGAAAACAAAGACACAACTAAAAGGTCTTCAAGCTGATTCCAGACTGAATTCTTTAATAAAATTTATTCTCAAATGTTTTAATTATTTCATTTTTTCAGCCCTAGATAGTATATGATACCACTGGCTTATTCTTCTACTACAGAGATATCATAGCTGTAACCAGACAAGTTGGGCATCTATAAAAGGTCCTCTAAATGTAGCCTCATTGTTTTTCTGGTTTTGAGGCTTTTTTTTTTTTTTTTTTAAACTAACTTAAATGCTCAATTCAGTGCACTATCTCATGTATATTTGTTTATATAAATACAAGATATATTAAGTAGGTTATCTTCCATATGACACAACTAGATTAATTACATTAAATGCAGTGCTTGAAGTGACTTTAAGGATGCATTTCTCAGATGAAGGCTGAATAAAGAGTTGTGTCTTACAACTCCTCCACTAAATATCATCATTTTCTTTTGAGTTCTTTCTTAGATCAGACAATAGAAAGGAATCCCTCTTCTCCAAAGGAAACAACAGAGAAAAAGTAGTTTTCTAAATTCCGTGGACACACATTTTGGAACAGGAGTGTGTTGCAGAACATCTGTTGCAAATACGTATGTCTTTCTTGAATATGCTGGATCATGAGCTACTCACCTCTCCCTGGACTTGTGATCGCCCTGTTTTCAGTTTCTCCTGTCCAGTAACAGCTGGCAAACTGGTATCAGAGATTCTCATAGTTGTTGGTGTCAAAGCAGTTGTAGTAACCACAGTTGCAGAAGTCACTGTGCCTTGGCCAACCTGTTCCAGTGATTTTGCTGCCTCTTTACATCCAGATCCAACTAGTAATGCTTGTCCAGCCACAGAGGAAAATGGAGTGAAGGGCAATGGTGTGTCACCACCAACGGGCTCATCTTGGACTACTAGCGTTCGGCCATTCTCTTTGGTGTAAGTGGCAAAGCGAATATTGCGATTAATCTGAGGGATGAATGAAGGCAACTGTTTGGCCCTTGAATCCAGTCCTGTTTCACTATTGGAGCCTCCTTTCCAAGGACCTCTGCTTGCCTCACCTCCATCACTACCATTGCTATCCACTTCCCCTCTCTCCTTTAGCTTCTTTGTTGCAGGATCACACCCAGAATCTGAAGCACTTTTCCTCCTCCGCCCATCCTTTCCCTCCAGACATTCTTTCTTCTTTTTCCCTTTAGATGATTTAGCTGCTTTTAGGCCCCCTCCCTATAATAGACAAATTCATGCAATCACTGAACAGAACAACCAGGAATACTCGTTCAAAGAACATTTTTCTGTTAGAAAAACAATACATAACGCTACTCAAGCTTAGGAACATTTATTTTAACCACAAATTGAGACAGATTATCTAAGGAACTATACTATGTGAACACAGAACACAAGCATAAGCGCAGTCTTGTCTTTTTTGTACTAGGATAGAATCTTCACAGTAAGATTTTTAGCTGAGCTACTTTGCTGTAACACATACCATATCATGGCAGATTTTGGCAAACATGCAACACAGCCATACTTCAAAAGTATTGCTAATATATGAAAACTATTTGCTCACTAATTTTTGCTACAAGTCTAATCCCCACAGTTCTTCTGAGGGGCACACTTTCTGTCCACAACCCAAAGCCTGCAATATTTAACTATAGGAGATAGCTTGCCCTTCAGCCTAGGGTAAAAACACAGGTTCATTCAAATGTTATCATGGAACCTCTCAACCAAAGCAATGAAACACCACAAGCATACAAAGCCTGCTTCAGAAAAGCCAGATAGTAAAGTTTAGAAATGCCTAAAAACGTCTGTGAGGAGCACAGAGTGATCCTGTTAGAAACAGGCAGTGAGCACAGAGACATTCTCTATCAGAGCACCACCCTTTAAAATGTAGCATAACAACCACGTTTATTGAACCTCCCCTCATTCCCGCAAGATCAATGCTAAACTCAGTAAAACAGGCCTGAACAAAAAGAAAATAGTTTGTTTAAAGGAAGCTATGACCATCTCTCAAAGCAGTAAAGAAAATTTTCATTTTCCATTTACATTACCAAAAGCTCACAGTGAACAAAGCATGGCTTTTCAGTTGTTTCCATGTTTTAGATGGTTTATATATCTATCTTTACAAGGTTTCACACTGTGCGTACAAGACCTGAACTGTTACAGTACCTCGCTTGGAGAACTGTTATCCATCACCACATGAATCAATCGAGGATCCACCGACTTTATTTCACCACTCTGATTTTTACGCAGATTGATATTGAGGAGATAGGAGGAAGAAAAGAGGTTAGTTTTTAATTCAGAGTATATAGTATCAACATAAAAAAGACTTTAAACACAGGGTTACTCTGCCACCCCTCTCCCATTTGCCTTTTCTTTCTGTCCCACTTCCTTAGTAAGGCTACAGCCTTCCAGTTTACCTTCTATCCTTTTGCATCTTCTCTATTTCAAAAACTTTCAGATTTGATTCCTACCACATTTCTTGCACATTTGTTCTACTGAGCATCTCTAGAGGTATTCATTGCATTAAACACAGCTTTTCTTAATTTTGATTTATTACTGTTCTAGCCTTCTGCACATGCATTCTGCTAGATGTAGATAATACTACTGGAAGGAAGCATATCAATTTACGCTAACTATACTCATCAGCGTCTCCCCAAAAGGAGCAATGAATACCTAATCTCTGTAACTGTGCTTGGAGGTTTTTATTTCACAGTAGATAACACAGTAAGTTGGGTTCTTCCTGGCATGTATCTGCTGAAAGCATATAGTCCAAAGTTTCAATGCATCTCTAAAGTATTATACTTATTTACCATACATAGTATACCTTTTTCCTGTGTGCCAGCAATAGACCCAGTAGTCAGAGTGCAGAATTACTGCATGAGTACACAGAATTTACTGGGCACATTCAGTGCATTCATTCTGCACACATATTTTACTGCACACAGAAAAGGTTACGGGGGCAGGGGGCATGGGACACAGGATAGGCCCCAAAAAAATGAGAAGAGTGCTGCTGCTACAGTAATTTACACACAGCACCACAGACCTGATCCTAGTTACCCCTGAAAAAGAAAGCTGTTAGTAGCAAGCAGGCTGCTGGTAAGACTGAACTACCTGTCAGATTACACAGAAGCATATAATACAAACCAGATAACTCTAACAGTGCACAGATTTTCTATGCTGTTTACAATACTTACTAGGTTTACTGATAGGAACAGTGCAAAAGTAAACAGCCTAAGCTAAAATACATTTAGACTAAAACTTCATCTTCTATGCTACACTTGCTTCAAACCACTTGTACAGCCTGTCAGATAGAAGCTGAGAGAAGGCATAGAAGACCACAACATAACAGATCCAGAAGGTAGCCTTCTGTACATCAGCATGCTCTCCCACCCAGAAAGCCACTTCCAATATTTTTTCATATAGCGCTCATTTCCCATGAAATTCTTCTAGCTTCTTTTATAGAAGTGGGCTGTGTATCATTATTTATTGCGGAAAGTCATCATAACAAACAAACACACCCCCCACCAAACAACCCCACCAAAAACCACCTGCAAATCACAACATGAATAATTACTCATCTTTTATAGCAAAAACCAACCAAAAGTACAAGTTTTGGTGAACCTGTCATTCTCTACAAGATATTGAGGAATGGTATTTTAGGAATACCAAAGCAGTGCTTCATATTTTTACCTCAGTCACTGACACCTCCATAAGACGAGTTATTGGATCTTGATGGCTCACAACACCACAGAGCCAACTATTTTCATCCTCTGGTTGGTAAATCTTAACTCTTTGGCCTTGGACGCTGTAAGGACCTGGAAAAGAAGGACTCTGAGTACATTTTCCAGACAAGGTTCGGGTCATACTAGTTAAGAGTCATACAATTAGAAAAAAAGTTCTGTGCACATAATTAGGACTTGAAGTGTCATCTTTCAGGTGGAAAGAAATGAAAACGCTAGGGCTTCTGCTGCATATCCTGCATAGGCCAAGCATTCTATTGTAGAGTCAATAAGTCCTCATTGCTGTAACTCAAAACTATTGTAAAGACATAATTAATACAGTTTTACAAGTTAAAAAAAAAAAAAAGCAGAAGATCAAAATAAAACCACTCCTTTGACAAAATCAAGCTAGATGGGGGCTCCTTGCTAACTAAACTCTTTTGCTTTTTAACCTACAGTTCAGTAATTATGAAGCATCAATCCAGTGGACAGTCACAGCATTCTGTCTCAGTCCAGATGAATCAAATCCCAGTATAAACTGCATGCAGTTCAAAATACAAACATATATTTGTAACTGTGGAAAATGTAATATAATTGCACAAATATCCAATGTCTCTAAACCAACCAGTCTTAGTTCTTTGACACGGGTAACAGATCATCTACAGAAAGGTTTCCTCCGACCCTGCCCTCACTCTCCGCATCAGCATGCAGAGCTTTCCTCCTACCCTAAGTCCAGACAAAAAAAACTCGGTTAATATTAGCTCATCAAAACCCACATGATCCAACAGCCTGTATCTGATACAACCGGAACTAGACACTTCAGAAGAAGGCTCCACACTGGACAATTCTGAAGCTACTTGCTCATGTAAAAAGTATTGTCCTCATAACATTTTTATCAGCAAACATTTTATTTAACCAAAAGGCACCAAATCCCCATTAAGAATTACATCTTCCTTCAAATGATATAGAATGGCCTACCTCTAGGGTGGCCACCTGGCCCATGAACCCAAACTCTGGATAGAAAATCATTTTAGCACTTGAACTAGAAGATCCCAATCTGACAACAAAAGCTGCAATTAGGCTTAACCCTAGTACACAATCCAGCCAACAGTTAAGGTATTAACTTTATGCTGAGCAGCCACCACCACACCATATTTTCAACTTAATTACTGTATTATCAAAATGCCAAAATTTGAAATAACAAGAGAAAATTTTTTAAATATCAGCAACTACAGACTAACTTCACTTCTAAATTTCCAGAATTATAGAACAGAACCACAACCTCATTCTGGTTGTATCTCAGCAACCGCTTACCTGTATCTGTGACAAAATAATACTTCCTTGTAAAGAACTTGCAAAACAATAAAGAAAATTTACCTTCCAAATCAAACAGTAACAGATACTATTACTATTCTCCTTCACAAATCCCAGCACAGTCTACTTGTTCCAGAATAAAGTAGCTTTGAGATAGAAAAACACAGTCTCACCTCTACTAAATATCTCCTGAAGCTTCTGGTCACTGATCAATGCGTTGACAGATTCTCTTAGTGAAGGCTGTTCCTGCAGAATCTGATTTTGACTCTCTGTTCCCATCTGCCAACAACAAACAGTTTTAACATAAAAGTATAGTCTTTTAAGGTAACAGAATCATTTGTTTTTAAGGGACAGCTCTTCTCCAGCTGCTCTCAGAGACTGACAAACAAAATAAAAAGTAAAATTAAGAAAACCATCACTGAACATGCCAAAAGGTAAAAAAGGACTAACTATGCAAAAGCTGTTGCAAAATTTCCATTGCAAGTATCAGCAACAATATGCTTGTCGGCTAGCTCTCCAACTGACCAATACAGAGAGGAACTAGGACTTTTCAAATGCAGATGGAGGTTAGCGTAAGCACCTGGAAAAGCAGGGGAAAAAAAAACAGAAATACACCACAGGGCAGTGAAATGAGAAAGACAATAATATAGAAGTAGAACAGTTAAAAAAAAAA
>VXBL01009964.1:92765-110122 GCA_013400195.1 Aramus guarauna
AAAAAAAAAAAAAAAGGAAAACATTTCAGCTCTTTTCAGACATCGAATAGAAAAAAAATTCCTACAATCCCTATGGATAAGGAGACAGCAGCTTTAGTCAGAAAAATCAGGATAAGTATTGTAATAACACCACTGAGAACATCACATCTACATAGCTATCAAACATTACAAAGGAAAAGGGAATCAAATCCACAAATACTAACCTACGAAAAATTATTTATCCCCAAATACACACCATTGGCTCCAAATGCTGCATTTTCCCCTACAAAATTCAAGATGTGAAAACTGTTCATCCGAAAATACAACTGATGACCAAGGCAAGCTTCTTTAACATCAGGATTTTTTTAGAGAATTTAGACACTCTTACTTGGCACTTTAACAGATGGCTTGTATCAGTATGGTTAACTGATATTCACAGAATTAAATCCTTCTGCCAGGGAAGTTTGTGTTTTTGAAATGCACTCTAAATCAGAAGTTTTGCGTTGCCTTATAGGTTATTCAACTCCCTGGACCAAATGCAAACATTTCGGATAGCATGAGATTATCCAGAAATATCTACTCAACAGATTTTTTCATTACCTTATTTACAAGTATGACAATACAAACCACACTACAATTCTCAATCACTATTCTGAGATATCCTCTTTTATTCTATCACAAAGGACAAATGTTAAAGCCATATGAAATTACATAGCAAGAATGCTAAGAATGCTGCAGGTTACAAGTCTGATTCCACACCCTAACAACTAGGGCTATTAAATGTTAAAACACAATCACACTGCAACCTTTCATCTACAGTATTTACGTACGACACAAATGTAATCAAATATGTCAGATGAACCGCAAGAAATTCCTAATCAGTTAAGAAACACCTTAAGCTGGACAGTCAAAACCAAGTTTTGTAATAATTACAAAATCACTGAGGGTAACAGGGCACTAATTGGAGACAGACAGCTCTCTGCTTTACCAGTAATCCTTGTTAAAAGCGGTATCAGAGACCACTCATACACTCCTCTTCCCCACTCCTCCCCCAACTCAAAAGTTCAAGCTCCAAGGGGAGAGGGAGAGAATATGAAGCAATTCTCCTGATGAATTCTTGAACTTCATTACTACTTAAGCTGTCATGCAGAGAAAGACGACTGGACCTCTCAAGATATCCTTCCTTCAATTCGACAACTTCAGCAATATAGTGGAAATTGGACTGAATGCATTTTCTGTTTCAGGGGCCCGTATCTTTCTTATTATATTAATTTGTGCTACTTTGGCAGTAGAATAAGAGAGAACATAAAGAGAGGACTATCACATAAGAATAACAAAATAGAATTATTTGTTTATATGTACAGTATTAGTGAAGTAATCATCTTGCTATGATTCTCTTATCATAAAGGTTATATAAAAAAAGGTTGCCAAAAAGAACTATTAGAATAATGCTGACTTTGGAATATATTCCTTTTTGCAAGGTTTTTAAAAATTTGATGAAAAGGAGGGGAGATTTTATAAGTAACTACACAGACAGGACCTCCCACTAGCACATCCCCTCAAACTAGCTGGCAAAGATCACTAAAGGCAGACAAATTCAAACAAGCAATAAAATGCAGCTTACCACCCTGCCCCAAATAAATAAGGGTATCTATTAGGTTTATTTTTAATTTATTACTTCACACAAGACTTAAAAAAGTCTAAACTTAGTCTAGTTTACAAGAAGGGCATGAGGGAAGACCCAGGGAAATACAGACCTGTTAGGCTAACCTCAGTACCTGGAAAAATTATGAAAATCACACAGGGTGCTAATGAAAGACATTTAAAGGACAACGTTTAACTAATTTAATCTCCTTCTATGACAAGATCACCCACCTAGTGGATGAAGGGAAGGCAGTGGATGTAGTTTTTCTGGATTTTAGTAATGCTTTAGATACTATCCCTCACAGCATCCTTCTGGACAAGTTGTCCAACTGTGAGATAAGTGGGTTCACGGTGCACGAGGTGAAGAACTGGCTGGATGGCAGAGCTCAAAGGGTTGTAGTGAATGGGACTACATCTGTCTGGTAACCAGTCACCAGTGGTGTTCCTCGGGGCTTGATCCTAGGGCCAGTGCTGTTCAATATTGTCGTGGCTTAGCCCCAACTGGCAGCTAAGCACCACGTGGCTGCTCACTCACTCCTCCCTCATCCCCTTCCGCCCCCCAGTGGGATGGGGAGAAGAATTGGAAGAAAAAGGTAAAACTCATGGGTTGAGATAAGGATAGTTTACTGGGATAGCAAAGGAAGAGGAAAATAACAACAACAATACTTAACAGAAATGTCTGTATGCTAAAGCCCAGGCTACATCAGAATAAATTACCTCTCAGATGTATCAACAGCCCTAGAATTCATAGGGTCACATCTACCAACGCTATCTTCTGCCAACTCTCCTAATTCTGCTCACAATCAGTTTAGACAAGCCATAACTAAGAACAGCAATGGTGCTTTGTTAATACCAAAGCTCTTGAACAGTGGTATTGACGATGACAATTAGATATGCACTTAGTGCAGATATGTCTGTATCACATAAAAAAAAAAAATTATGCTGCTTAAACAAAAATGTACCTGCAGGATTTCCTAAGTTCTATGAGGAATAACAACTTCCCTAAGCAATATGTAATTGTAAACAATAAAGATTTTTATGTTTTGGTGGTTTGGTTTTTTTTTGGTTGTTTTTTTATCTACAAAACCAGGGGGTGGTTGCCAACACAAAAAACACAGGGTGCATACACACCTGTAACTCTCCCCCTCACTCCCTTTTTTTTTTGTTGCCTGTCCCAACAAAAAGCAACACTAGAGCTGTTGCTCTGCTTTATTTGACATACAGACAGCCTGAAGCATTTTTCCAGAAGACACATTCTTGTCTAGCTACCACCCTAACATTCAGGCCTTAGTATGCTATAGGGAACTACAGTCTGGTTCAAATGGAATTTCCCCTAAAGTTTTCCAACATCAGTTCCACTACAAAAGCAGCAACAATAGGAAGACCATAGTGTAGGTAACACAGATATATTGGTCTTTTTCATCACGTGGCACACAGGCTCTAAACATAATTTGTAATAGAAAAAAATACTGCAGCTTATTGCATTAGAATTTGCAGAAAGGTCTAATGTAGATGCCATCTATGAAAAATATAAAATCTTTACATTTTAGGGTTTTATATATTACAAAAAGCAGAGATGGCAAAAAATCCAAGTTCAAAGATGTCCCTTAAAATGGTCTTAAATTTTACCTAGTTTTGAAAGGAAGGATGCTCCATCAGTTGCTAGAGAGTAGCCAGAGACCCAGGTTCAATTCCCTGCTTCATCAGAGGCTTCCTGCATGACCTTGATCAAGTCATTTAGTCTCACTGGCTGAGTTTCCCCATCTGTAAATTGGAATAATAGTACTTATGCCCAGAAAGGAGGCACTGGTAGGAATCTGTTGCAGACTGCCAAGTAAAGCTGGGTAACAAGTTTGTCCATGACCTACTACTCATCTAGAAAGAACTACATTGCCAACATTTGGGAGAGGATAGAAAGGAACGTAGATACTGAGATCTCAACTTGGGAGACACATCTGAGATCTCATGCAGCTAGTACCACACTTAAATGAGATTAAAAAAAAATTAAGCTGCAGTCATTTTCTAATAATTTTCTAATGCAAAGTATTATTTTGTAATCCATTATAGATGACAAAGACGATGTGCACACCAATGCTTAGAAAACTTTTGGCTTCCAATCCAGTAATCACGCTTCAAACTATTTCTTACAAGCAAAGAAAAAAAAATTACAATCTGAAATACATGTATAAACACTAGGTGTTTTACTGCAGCTGATTCCCAAAGCCATGAAAATTAGGAGGAAAAAAAAAAAAACACAACAACCAACTAAGGAGAAAAATCCTCCTCAAATAACTTCTATTGAGTCAGACAAAAAGTAAATTTCATCATATAACCAAGAAACCAGTTATTAGACAGAACAATTATGCTTAAAGGCTGATACTGATTAAGACGCTATATATTTAGTGAAGACACTAAATAAATTACTAAAATTAGAAAATATGTATAGTTTTTATATTTCCTTGGCACTTTCCTATGCTTATAATAATGATAATTAAGCAAAACAATCAAAACTGCTTTTGATGGCAGAAATATCATTAAACCAGCAGGAGCTAGACAAATCAGAACTCTACTACAGCTCTACTACCTTATGGAGTAGCAAGTAGCTAATGAGTGGTCAAAAATATTTATCGTAAGTGTTTCTGTTTTGCAATTGAAGAGGAGCACTGGTATCATGTGAGTCAACACTTAATGAGCACAGTCATCTACAACAGTACTTAACAATTTCTAATAATGATGAACATGTTTATGAATCAATGGGTTCCAAGTAACAGTACCTTTTTTTTGCAAGAGCTTAACAAAATACCTGCCTTCATGTACTTTAGGATTTTTTTATAAAAGCCTTTCTTTCAACAATTTCAACAGTTCAGGAGCCAGTTACAAAAAAGGACAATGAATTAATCTGATTACTAGCCTCAGTGCAGTTCTGGCCAAAATAGGGAGAACAGCATGAAAATGAAAATGAAACTATAAAAATGTCAGGTCTATCTGGTTTGATAAAATTATTATTTTGTTGAACAATCAACTTTTCTTATTTTTTTTAATTCTGTAGAATGTTAGTGTCACACTGTACTAAATGCATACAGGAGTATGAGTTGAACACATAAAAACTGTGAACCTAACAGATCTCAAACACTGAAAAGGAGTACTTCACGTGAATTTCAACAGACATCGATATTTGGTCCAATGTTACTTAGTTTGATGCATCAATGACCTGAAAACACATTACCAATGATAAAGCTGGCAGCCTATTTAAAAACTTCCAAAGGAAACAACAAGGATGACAGTACAGTCCTAACTCACATTTTCTGGTAGACTGATGGCATCATAAAACACATTTTTAGCACTGCAGTCAGAAATTACTAGCCTAGTTCTTTGTTGTAAGATGTTGAACATCTAGTCAGAATAAAGCATTGCATTCTGAGAAGCAAGGCATCTGCAGTATTCAACAGATGTGAGCAATTCACTTTTTTAAATGAACAGGTTTTTTTGCTTGCAAAATACAGTTTTTATAATCTTCAGTTGCATACAACACAAATAACAATTTTGCCTCACTTAAATACTGAAGCTTTAAAAAAAAAAAAAACTTTGTTAATCCACTGCTACAAAGAAAGAGCAGTAACTTTCCCATATAAAAGTTACTTAAAAACATTCATGAGTAGATACAGATTAGATATTTAAAGGGCCTGTCATTCTCTGCTTGAAGAAAGATTACCAGGTCTTCCAAGCAGAGAAATACAAGTCTTTCACCTTCAAGTTAGACTTGGAACACTTCTGTGTAACATTTCACACCAGGAAAAGATAGCCTATATGCTCAGCACAAAAATCAACTATGGTAAAATCGACTGAGGGTCTTCACAGGAATCTGACCTAGCTCCAAAAATGAGAGTGTTTGAGAACAGTCATTGAATGCTGTAACTGACACCAGGATTGCAAAGTTCAGTAGAAAGGTCTCAAGCTGGAAAGCTTTACAAGCACACTTGAAGACAGAATTCAAAATTATCTTGACAAAGTTGAGAAACTGCCACAGATCAGAGCACAATACAATCACAAAAATAAGCACAAGGTGCTATACAAAGGTAGAAACTACCAGTGACAGGACAGCTATCAGTTTTATAGGAAGAAAAAAAGTGAGCGGGTTTTAATGGATCGTGAGGTGGTATATGTTCAGCTATCTTATGCTGTTTCAAAAAAGGATAGACATATAAACAGGTGTATTGTGCACAATACACCTGAAGTGATTTGTTGGTCTACTCAGCCTCAGTAAGTCTTCTGCTAAAATACTCATGACCAATTTGAGACAGCAGAAGAAAGCAAACAAGAATGATCAAAGGTCTAGAAAATGCAAACTCCAGAGGGGTTAAATTAAGTTGCTTTATCAAGAAAAAAGAAGACTGAAAGGAGAATTAATAACACTTTCTTCATGAAAGGCCTGCCAAAAAGATAATATGTAATTCTATTTGATCTGTCCACTATAAAGATGAGACAATACTGGGATTAAGATTCAACTAGAAATACTTGGGTAAGAAAATGTCCTTGAATGACAGATTGCAAGAACTGAAGCAATGAAGAGACTATGCAGGGACTCTGTAAAGACCTCTATATAGCGGAGATGGAAAAAAAGAGGCTACAGAATCATGTCAGGAATGTCATTGGTAGAATTAATGATGATTTGATGCAACAGGATGGAATGACAACAAAGAGAGATGGGGGGACATGTAATTACTATTCAAAGGTGATCACTTGTATGAATAAGAGTAAGAAGTGACAGAACACACTATGACATGGAGAATCAGATCAATGTTGGACACCTTTCTGGAACACTCTTTATACAAGCCAGTTGTTGGGGCCAATACAGAAATCATTAGTTGTATAGCCATTTCAAACAACTACCAAATCAAAATAGCTTCCTAGAATTTAAATCTCTCTTAGCTGGCATTATGATTATCACATTTGAAGTCTGTACAACAGTTTGACACCACAGTAATACATGGCAAACTCCACAGAAAGATTTAGATCTTAAAGTACTCAAATACAGTGTATCTGAAAAAATGTGAGTTTGTTTACACTGTTCATTTGATACTACAGTGATGATAAAGTTTCCCTTTCTGGTTTTTGTTTGTTTGTTTGGGGTTTTTGTTTTTACTTTAACAAAGGAGGAAAAAGAAACATTTCAAAACTAATAAGTAACAGAATTACAGAGGAAATCAGGAGTAACTGCAAAACAAGAACTCCATAGTTAAATTCTGTAATTATCCTAAAATCCCTGACCGATCCAGGCAGGACCTAGTTTAATAAGCTCTTTAAAGAAGAAAAAACCCACAACAACACAAAATGTATTTCAGCAAAAAGCAGTAGGGAAAGCCATTTCTGAAAATACTGTACCTCTTTATGTGGCTCAAAAAGGTATGTATTTAGATGAGTTGGGTTAAGTAGGTAGGAAAGCAGGAGTGACAAAGTGCCAAAACAAACAGAATCCACCACAGCACTCTGTCAGTATCCCATTTCTTTCAGTATTACAGCATTTCCAGCTTAAGCATCACTACTGACCCTAACGCTGGACACACATATGGAGGAAAATGTCAAGTAACATGACGATCGAAGCTAAAAAGCAGTGCTGGAAACTACACACAAACCACAACAGGCAAGCGAAGAAGTCTCATCTTTGGAAAGCCCCTACCCCATTCTGTACCAACTTCAGTTCACAGTTATTTTAGAGCATACTGCAACTGCCACACTCCTGTTGTAACAAAAATAAGCAACTCTCAGAGCTCTGTACAATCAGTCCTGTCAGTGCCTCTGTGACACAGACAGTTCACAACCTTAATTATCACAGGTATGAATGTGAGAGCAATCTAGTTTGGCCTCAATCCATGCTACCTCATACTACTCAAAACTGAGGTACAATTTTGTTTACAACACAAGGTGAAGTACGAGCAGATTTACATTGAGCCTAGAACTCCAAACACTCCACTTAATACAATCCAAATGCAAAAAGGCAGATTGAGGGTGGCCTCAATGCTTTTGCCCCCTCTCGGTGAGATTCAGCCACCATGCAAACCGGATCATTAGTTGAAGCAAAGTAGTTGTCCAAAATTCAAAATTTAAAGTCTTCAAGTAGCATAGCGCTTTATTGTCCCGATATGTATGTAGAAAGTAACAAAAACTTGCATTTATAATTCTGCATGCAAAGTATCTTTAAGATGTTAGTTTCAAAACAGCACTTTGAGAAAAGGCTAGAGGTTCTTTGTAGTCAGTTTACGTAGTTAACGAGTTTTAGAAATTTAGATAGGTAAAACCCCTTTTATATCAGCTTAGATGAAGATCAAATCACACTCTAGCAGCTTGCTGTTACTGAAAGCACCAGGACATTGCCTCACCACTGTCTCTACAAAGTTCCATTGTTTCCCCTTGAACAAGCAACCCAGCTGACTCCATGGTGCATACATTTAGGGAGTATGTGTCCTAGAAACTTAAGCACTCATAAGGAATTGTTAATTTCCTGCAATCTTCCTCCATGCTGTTTGCTTAAGGGTCCAATGAAGCATCATGCACAAGAGATAGGAAGGACAATTACTTTTTTTTTTTTTTTTGACAGTAGCTAGCTACTATCTTGACTTACAGACCAACCTCTTCCACCAAAGTCTTCACTGATAAGTTTTTTCTTACACATGAAAAGTGTGTAACAAAGTACTGGACTATCATGTCTCTCACGTGCTGCGCTGTTTTTTTCCACTTTATCCAGTAAGACTCACGACAACTGTCAAACAGCTGAATACTTCCAGATATGAGCTAATTTGGACAGTTTTGGTTCATGCCAAACAAGAAAATGACTATGCCAGGTATCTCCCTTGGATAACAAATGCTATCAAAGTCAAATTTGGGACCTAGCACGAACCTCATAGCCCTGTGGCTGCATGGTCAACACAAGTCTATCAAACCAGTTGAATCAAAAACTGCAACGCTACACACATTAGACACAGTACCGCTTTATGCAAGTCGTTTCTCAAGCGAGATACAAAACATCCCTCGCACTCTAAAATCCAATAATTGCAGTGTATTTTACACTGGGCAGAGCCAAATATGTTAATAGCTATGCTTTGCTTTTTAAGAGGAACTTTATTTCAGAAAATGTTTGCATTCCTACAGAAATTTCCTGCCATCAGAGACCTACTTGCTGCACAGCCAAAGACAGACTGCCTTTTGAAGCAGCACCAGCCCATCTTGTACACTAAGAACTCATTCACCACTCCCCACGCCTATCCTTAAAAACTGTCACCTTTTTTTCCTTAATTTATACTAAAATTAACAGTTCTGAATTTTCTCTGCTATTAGTAACTTGAAATACTTGAGCTATTGGAAAGTGTGGGTTTCAAAGAATAAATTTGTTTTGGAAAGACATACATATTTTTGTCAAATATTGTGCTTTTTGTGCTACTTCTTCTAAAATGTATCTTTACCTGATGCCTGCCTGCATCCCAATCAAAGTATCATAAAAAAACAACTTCCGTGAAATAACAGCAAGGCAACCTTTTTTGACTACTGTTTCTTTCTGCAGCTATTTGGACAGTAGAGATTATGATATCTGTTCCTAATCCCAAATATTCTACAACCCAATTATCAGCAAGAAAAGGATGAAGACCTCCAGTTCAGTACTCTGAAGGAAAAACAACACCTTAAATTGCAGGTCTGACACCCAGATTTTTAAACAATTTAAAATTTATATCTGTGTAATTGGCAAATATAGCACCTGTATTTAAAAGTAAGAAAGAAACTGATAACTATTAGTCTATTAAGACAATACCAGTGGTTTGCCAAATATTAGAATAAGTTTCAGGTGACAGCTGGGGCTGTAAAAACAAGAACGGCAATAAATGGAAGGAGTTAAAAGTGAAAGAAAGTTTTACCTACATAGCTTACATATGGTATGAAGGACTTTCTCTTACTGCATCTAACCTGAACTTGAATATCCAAAGCATTAAATGGCACTGCACTGAAAACAAAGAAGGCTGGGATTTACAAAAGTCTAAGGGGAACAGTAAAAGGATGAAAATTATTAGGTTTAAAATTGCAAGTACTGGAGTAGTAGAATTATTATTGCAACATAACTAATAACATAACTGATAGAGCTGGCATAAAAAGTATCACATTTCTTTAGACACATTCCTGGCATCAACTCTAACAGTACCTTATGCAGACCAGAGAAGAATCTGAGGAGCTTTTTTAAGTTCTTACAATCACAGCCTCTGAAAATTTGCTATTCCAAATGCTAATTCTGTTTTGCCTCGCTCTTTTTCCTTTGCTTTCCAAGTCTGGCATCTTCCTTGAAAAAAACATTATAGATAAAGCAGTAGTACATCTTATTTTTGCTAGGTTTTATAGATCGAACTGGATAAAGTACAAAATTTATTTTAGGTTATTAGATGACAGATCACATGACTATAGTTAAAAAAAAAACACCAAACCTCAAAGAAAAACTTTAACCTAAAGCTTACTGCCACATTCTCAACAATCTGAAAATAAGAAACCAAAGCTATTCTTCTTAAGTAGAAAATTATGGTATTCTTTAGAACAATGTGTAAGAAACTGTCAGCCTCTCTCAAGAATCACCCACCTCAATGTCATTTAGCATACTAAACAACGTTAACAAATGAAACTGATCTCTGAATACAGTTATTAATGTCAAAATGAACAAGGTGGACATCAACAAAACCATGGCTTTTTGGAGGAAATTCAGAAATATGGCAAAAGGTCTGCTAAGCATGCAAAAAACTGCAAAGAAAACTTGACTGTGCAAGAAAACCTCCCCATCTTTCTTTGTGTTTTGCAATCACAGCATCACCATCTACTATAAGTGAGATACTAAAATGGGAGTCCCAACAGCGAGTACTGACAACAAGGCAATCACTACCAAGCGGCACTACCTCAGAAGAACAAATCAGTCAGTTAATGATAGCAAGATAGAAGTAGTAAGATTTTTTCCAGCTACAGATAAGCTTGCAATAAGAACAGTTTCAAAATAAAACATACTTAGATACTACAGAAGAAAATAAATCTGCCACAGATTGAAAAGTTGGATACCTTGATTAGATAACAGCATCTACTCAAAAGGTGGTAGCACAAATTATTAGATGCAGACATGCTAGCTTCACAGGGAAAGCATGAGGCATTGAGCAAGTAACTGGAGTGTCACAAGCATAGCGACCTCAGGGCAATAACTATGTGGAGATAGAACTTAGTTTTGGTTTGGTAATCAGCAGTTCAAACTGGAAGCATTAAGACTACTCAGAGAGCACTCTAACACTATCAAGAGAAATTACTGTATGAGCAAATGCATTTTATGACCACGTTAAAGAGCTATTCAATAACCAAATGTGAACATGATACACAAACTTTCATTAGGCTGGCTAAGTCTTCTTGAAAAGACATTTCTCCAAACATTTCTATAAGAACATGACGTGATTATATGGAAATAGTTTTGAAGCCACCATCAGCTTGGAAGTTGGTTTAAAAAGTGGGAGCTCTGTAAAAATCTCAAGCACATGATGGCAACATGGAGAAGTCAAAACATGTGCATGGAAAACCCTAGAAATGTGAACAATCACAAGACAGACCTTGAAGGAAAAAAAAAAAAAAAAGGTCAGTCTAACAAGGAAGTCACTGAAGCACAGAACAAGGTCAGCCAAAAAAACCCCTCAGCTACTCAGCACACACACAGCTTGCCCAAGGAATATGTATATACATACTACATGCAGAAGATACGTAACACAGCAATAACTTCAGACAAAAATCCAAAACAACTTTGTCATAATCATTTGCATTTCAATTAAAAGTTGCTCCATATACACAAGTCCATGTGTTTTCACCTCCTATAAAATAATCAGTCTTCCTGCCAGAAAAAAGTATGTCACTACTAGTATTCCATGTGAATTTCTGCATCAGGCAGTGCCCTGCAGTCACACTTAGAAGCATAAACAAAAGAAACCTTTCAAACTTCTAGTATCTCCACTGAAAACTGAGAAAACATCTTAGTATGGGTATTACAGAAACCTGACTTTCTGCAAACATTTGAATGACAAAATGGACTCCCAGCTGCCAACCTGTAGCTCAAAACCCTTACCAGTTACAGTGCTGAATTACTGCCATTACAAATGCATGATTCAGACTTTTGTTTTCATTTGAAGTGTGACACATACAACTGCCTTAAAGAAAAACATACCAACAAATGTGTCAAGACAGGGACCTAAATTATGATTATATGTACTAGTATTCAACTTGCTAAATTCTACTCTACTTGCACAGCTTTTACTGAGTCTACTGCGTTCTGTAACTGAAAGTTCAGACTATATATTCACCAAACCATAAAACATATGGTTTCTACTTTCCCAGCTTATGGCATTTTATTTGGTAAAAAGCAAGCCCTGTACATACTATGTCAACACTGTCCACCCAAGAAAATAAAATGCCAAGGAAAAATACTCTATGTTTTGACAATGATGGGGAAAAAAAACTAAGGTCTTGTCAAAGCATATTTTATTTTTCTAACCTTTTTTCCTTGTTTCTGTAGCTACAAAATAATACAAACACTACAACACTAATACAATAACAATAATACACCACTACAAAATAATATTCAAAAAGGTAAAAATAAGTAATTTTGATGAAATCTCTAAATCTCTTCTGCCTTTAATTGAAACATTCAACGTCTTCAAAGACAAACAGTTTGATCTGCAAATGCAAACACTTAGAAGGAGCTTCCTGCAGACAGACTATGCTAATACACAGTAACTTTCCAGCTTTCACTTGCAAAAGCTGGATCCGAACACTTCTATGAATTTAACATGCAAGAACGCTACAATTTTTTGTATCACTTATGTCTAATAAAACTTATTGATGCATTTACCACTAAATTTAAAGAAGATGGGTTAACTCTAGTAAGATATTCCTTGAATACACATTTTAACTAGTAAGCCTATTTGAGCACCAATTTTCTAAAGTCAAATAACTCACTAAGTCTGACCTAGGGAATCTAAAATCTTTGATTCTGCTGCAACAAACACCACAGAGAAGGAGAAAGAGACTGACCCTCCAAAGTCAAGTCAATATTTACATGTACAGTAATTGCTACCAGGTGTCAAGAAATTAAAACAAGTATCCTCAAATAAGGAAAAGGGGAGAAAAGAAAAGACAGGAACTTGGAGTATCTTGGTTAATAGAAACATAGAAGACAGCAGGGTGAGAAGGTACCCAGTGGACATGGAATCAGTGTTGTGTAAGGACAAATCTGTAAATTGTTTAACCAAATGCATGCAGGCTAATAAGCCTCTCTTGTATACTGCCACACAAATTTTGTTACTGTAACTTCTGCATAACCTGTATTTTGGAGGAACAGCCCTTCACCTCCCAATCCCACTGTCAGCTCTGATAACACCATGTCCTACTAATTCCTTCCACAGCCACCATCTGCCCTGCCCCTTACTACTCGGTGAGCATGACACAGGGGCACCAGAGATGGCACAAAACTAGGAAGGCCCATTAGCTTGAGTCTCCACCCTATTCCTCATCTCTAACTTGATAACCACCTCAGATCTGCCTAGATCCTTCTGAGAATTTTGCAAGTCACGCAGTTTCCTCTACTGCAGTTACATTGCCAAAGCCTCTTTTTTTTTTTTTAAATAAATCATGTAAACTTATACTTACATAAGCTACAAATGCAGAGATATTCCATCTCCCTCCTATCATCTCTGCTCCTTTCCTTTGCATTTCAGTAGTACAAATGGTTATAGAATTCCTCATGACCATATTAACCCCTGAGAAAAGTCATCAGTGAAGCCACAGAACACACTGCTCACCAGATGAATGCAAATTTTTCAGTGTGAATGTCTATCTTTCACAAATGGGAAGACAGACAGGCTATCAGACAAAAAAACCCACAAACAGAACAAAAAGACACAAAAAACCCCAAAGACACACCACAAACTGTGGCATAACTAGCACTCATAGTACTTGGTACTTAGGCCACCAATAAAGTATCACAGTGTTAAGCAGAGAAAACGTACATCCACTACTTTTGCAGTCAGATTTCCATTGAAGAACTGTATTTTACTTGCAAAGCAAGTAAAAATTTATTTGAAAAAAACATTCAACATCCTGTTTGTTCTTAAATATCTTCTTTACAATGAGAAGCGTTAAATATATGCCTACTGGTCTTACCTACATCCACCCAGCCCAGTATTCTGCCTGCAATAGCAGCAATAGGACTCAGGGAGTGAGACAAAGCCTAGACCACTTTCTGTGGTCCATTCCCATCATACACTCTTTCAACATGCAAACACACGCGAGTGTCTTGCTGACAGGAAGAATAATCCAGGAATATGATCACCTCTGCAGGACAAAAGGAAATGAAGACAAGTACAGTTGCACAGAAAGCAATCTGGATATCCCAGCCTCACACAATCCCAGCTTGTTGTGAACCTTCCCACCATTCCACAGAGTCCTAGTTTCAACTCACTGACTGAAAACTCCTCTTTTCATAGCTATTGCAGTTTGAAAGCCTCTACAATCTCCCCATTCAGTCCCGATCAGAGATAACTGAAATTCTGCAGCAGACACATATGCACAGCTGGCAAGAACCTCCACACACCCTATCCCAAACAGGCAGTATACGCACATTTTCCCCACATTCTTCTCTACTGTCAAGATCACTTTTCATCTGAAAACTGCTTGAGAGAGTGTAAGTCGAAATCCAGTCTCACAGGGTTCTAGCATCCCTCATCTATTACATTCAGTCTCCAAACAGGAAGATATTCTTTTCCAAATGTGACCTAGTTAGAAAAACTAGTTGAAATACCCTGATATTTATGGTTAACTCAAGCAGTTCTTGTACTTGCAAAGTAAATTAAGCTTATTCCACAATTCAGATAATTTCTAAATATCAACTTTATTCAATGAAATCCCCTATGAATAAGATACTTTAGATTACTACAGGTTTTTGTAAAGCTGTATAATGTACATGTCATGTACAAGTGAAAATGTTTTCAGAATACATTGAATTATATGTGCAGAATGCTGTAGGAAACATAAAAGCCTCAGACATTAAAAAAAAACCCAAAACTCGTGAGATATAGCTTACTATCCATAAAGGGGGAAAAAACCCAAAACAACCCAAAACCAAGCCCTTCTCTACCATCTACCATAGAAGCATATGTGGATTGTTCCAAAACAGTCCTACCCAAAATACCTTGTCCCAGGCCTTCTAATTTCCATGGTATTTGTATAGTTTGTCTATGCATTAGTTCTCTCACTTTTGTTTTCCACATAAGCAAAAGCAGTACCGTCCTGCGTACGACACATTGAGCTCTTTTGCCATTAACATGTAACATGTCCTTTTACAGTATCAGGACAATACTGAGCTAAAGCTTGACAGTTCTTTTATGATTCTGTCCTAAATGGCATTTTGAGAAAAAGGGTAAGATTTGTTTCTAGTTAGAAGAGGCAAAGCTGTTTTCTAGTAGCAAGAAGCAAAGCTGTTTTCTAGTAGCAGTGGAGTTTTTTTCTCAGGATTTCTTCTAGGTGGTCTAAAGACGGCAAAACTAGGACTGACCATTATATATATTTTTTGTGGACTAACCATAATTAGATCACCCCACATTTTATCAAAGTAAGAATATTTAGGAGCTACTCTCTATAACCAAATTTATACATGGAAAAAAGCAAAACCTTTTTAGGTTCACCAGAAAAAGTAACAATAGTTATAGTTTCTTAATTCCAATATTAAGGGGGGGAAAAAAAAAAAAAAAAAGCTGTTTCATCTGTTTTCTGAAGAACTTTAAATTCTATACTTCTTGTCTGTTCCTGAATTTTCTGCCTTGGAAAAGTGTAGATATTGGACTGCAGTTTTGTATTTCTAAAAGCCCAACGTCAGACTATGGGCTAGTAAGTGAAACCATCCTTACAGGATACTACTAGAAAGCACAGACATAAGTAACCCGAAGAGTAGAATAGGGTTTTTTTCTAGCCTTTTTCAGATCTAGTCCACATTATTACTTTACCTTAGATGAGTATTTCCTAATCTGTGGTTGACTGCTTGGTGCCAACTCATCACTTCTTCTGGCAGAATGAGTTTAAAAGGAAGACTTATTTTTCTGATAGTACATCAGTATCATTGTAAAAGCAGTGTTCATTATGCATGGAAGGTTCCATAACAACACTAAATACTCCACATTACAGAACTCTGAAAAATCTGTCTTGAGTATTTTACACAGTTCACATTTAAGAGTTCTTGTGCAGATTCGGAGAATACACTGTTTAGAGGCAGCTGCATCACTGAAACTGTACTAAGTGGAAGGTTATTGATGAAAGGACCTGGGGTGAGAACTGCAGTGGTGAACAAAGGTAATTACTTCACACACCAAAAAAAATCCTATTCTTCCCATGCTATCAAGCACAGACATTGATTTTTGTTAGGTAAGTCAAACAGGTGTCATGGCTGGATAGCAATAACCAGTGACTACTACTGGACAGAGATACATGGACACACACACAAAAAAAAAGGCAACACTCCACCAGTCCTTCCACCAAAATAGTAATAAGATCAGGCGCACACCAAAAATTCCTTACATCATACTCATATTTGAGATGGATGGTTCCATAATACAAGCATACTGATGATACACATGTCAAACGCAGTTTGCTACAAGTGTAGCTCTCCAGACCAGGTCTTAGTTAGCCCCAGTACATCTTCATGTTTCAGATAAGAGTCTCAAAGGCTTGGCCATTTTCCTTTTGAAGATCCCCTTTCTGTGGGGGTTGTTTTTTTTCTTAACTCCTCCTTATATAAGGGAGTAGCCTAGAGTGTATCACCACAGCTCTCAACCACAGACACAGGCTGCCAGGCCACCTGGGTTTGCAAAGCTAAAACCAGCATACTTCCTACTGGTAGTCCTGGTTGCAGTTCTACAACCAGGCCAAAGAAAGCAGGATCATTGTGTAGGAAGTCAAGGAAACTTCTCAAAGTTGGAACTCTGCAAAGAAGCCCAAAGAACTTATTGTAGCAACAACAATTTTTTAAGAAGCTAAAAGAGAACAAAACTCCTCACAAACACAGAAACTTATTCCCCATTTTAACAGCCACAGTTCTCAGAAGCATGCCATCAGTTCTCTAAAGTGTGCCACCGCTTACAGCGAATACTTGCAGAACTGACACGTGCAAAAAGAAACAGCACAGATATCTTTTAAGAGCTCTTTTTAAGATCTTCACCCAAGAGTCTCACTGAGTTATACTTGAAATAAACCAAACAAATGCTAAACAGTGTTCAAACACATTACACAAAGCACAAATTCCTACAGCTGAAAACAAAATCTACACTGGAATAAAATCTATAACCTCCGCTCAAAATTATGCTTTCAAACAACGGGCATCATTTAGGCTGATCAAGAATACTTAACATCTTCCCAGAAGAAACCCGACCCACCACTAAGAAGTTATATACAGATGTATCAGCATTAGAAAGCAGAAATGTCCCACATGCATTTGTTTCACAGGTAGGTTACCAATCACCGCACCTCAATCTGCTGGACCCTCTCCGCCCCGAAGAGACCCGTGNGTGCCGCTCCGCCAGGCCCGGGAGGGCAGCGCAGGCCCCGGCTCCGGCCCCACAGCCTCGCCCTCGCCCGGCCCCGCCGCCAGCAGCAGCAGGAGCCGCTTCCCCACGGGGGAGGCCGCCGCGTCCGCCATC
>VXBL01009964.1:112306-146149 GCA_013400195.1 Aramus guarauna
GGGGGGGGTTGTTTGTACCACTATGTGAAAGATTCCAAGTAGTCCTATGTCTCCATTCCACCAACTCCAAGACTGAAAATGCCATGATAAAGCAGGCCAGCATTTCCCATTTCCTGAGCATGGTGCTAGATATTCCAAATGTGTGCAGCACCAGCTAGACAAATAGTGATATAATCCACCAAGACTAGGAAGGGGTTTCCTAACTTTCATTAATGATTGACACAGGGAGCATAGGCCATAAAACATGGATTAACTTTGATTTATGAAATACCTAACCACATGCTAATTCTGTTGCACTGGCTTTTATTATACATTAAAAAAAATTAGTTTCATGGGCTAATTTTGTGTATTCATTTGAACTATTTTTCTGTAAAAGGAAGACAGCTACTGCTGTTTACATGTATATTTCAACTACATGTTTAAAAGGCTGCAAAACCAGTTACCACACTTTCAACTTGTGAGATATCACACAAGTAACCACCAGGCTACATCCAAAGCTGTCCCTTAACCATTGAAGATGGCTTCTTCCCCAGTCTGCCACCTTCACAGCCTTGATTGACGGTCAATACTCCAGAATCCAAAGAAAGTAATTTGCCAGAGTGGCTGATCCAGCGAGCGATTGTGTGGAAGATCCAACTTACCCAACTTGAGAAAAGTGGAACTGACGCAGACACTCACCTGTACAGGTTTTCAACCCTCCCCTTCAATATTTTATCTAAGGCCAGCCCTTCCACAGACAGCAGCCATGTTCTTTGGAGAACTTTATTAAAATATATCCAAGAAGTAATCAAACATTTTCTAATGAGTCAGGAGAGAGCTGAAGTGAGGAAAACATCTGTACAGAGGACAGTGCTTTAAGTTTTTGTTTACATGCTTTATTTCAATGTTTCACAGTTTAGTCATCGTCTACAAAAATATATTTCTGAAACTCTGAGTCCTCTATAAAAAAGCTGGTCAGCAGCAGTGACCCTGACAGACAGAATGTACCTTGGGACAGTGTGAGCACCTCCTGTAAGCAGATTAGTGCAGCTAGGGCACTCCTGCCTCACCCTGGGAGACTTCTGTTCTTTGGGATTAAAGCTCTGCACTAGTTCTGAAGGAAGGTGTTAAAAAAAAAAAATAAAAAAAATCCTTCCACTACTGTATACTGCACTAAGCTTGGGAGGGGGAGCTGCAAGTCAGTGTATCACACAGGGAAGAGTGCTAACAAAGGACTTGGCACTCAGGGGATTGAGAAGACCACAGCGTACTTTAGTACTGGTAAAATTTTCTTTGAGCTATCTGTTCAGAACAGCCTTCATCTGGTAATAATAGGTTCAGTCTATAAGCAGAGGTGCAAGTGGCATACAAGCAGAGTAATCCTATAAACACAAAGAGAGTCCTCCTTTGAGGTCATGATAAGAGTTCTGTTCATTTTTACCTCAACGTTTTCCACTGTGGCTTTAATCAAGGGGAAAAATGCCTTCATATCCAATCACAAACCTACATAGCGTTGGATAGAACAGAGCCACTATCAATGCTGTAAGCTTCAACTCCTTTGTACCCATACCGGAAATATCTCTTAGGACATCAATTATTTAATTCCTACGCTTAGTCACCAGTATATCTAGGCACTAAAAATAAGAATGGAGAAATTCAAGTGTCCCCCAAATGAGATCTTTCCACTCTTCCTCTTCTCAGTTGATGGGTCTATAGAGATACTTGCAGTTAAGAAGAAAGAAAAAAATTGCTGCCTCTTTAAAAAAAAATAAATCTATCTCACATTGTGTTCTAGAAGAGACAAGGTCAATGTACTTTGATCCTCTGTATTCACAAAGCTCATAACTAGAAGCCCCTTAACCACAAAATAATCTCCGACCTGAACCTCTAAGCAGGGCAGGAATTTTCAGCAGCAAAACAAAGAGTAGTTATTGACAGATTCCCTAACATGGTAATAGACAGAAGATGAGCACTCAGTCTCTGAAAGCTTTTCCCCATCTGCCTGTCAGAACAGCAGCTTTCTGAGCTAGTAGCTTGTAAAATTTAGATTTCCTAGAGATTAGAGAATTCAGGAAAGTGCTGCTGGTTATTTTAGGTACAGCTGCAACCAAAGTGCTTCTGAGGTCTAGGTTTTTGTTCAGAAAAAGTTCTCCTGCAACTTTTGCCTGCCTACCACCAGTCCCAGTCTGATCTGCTAAACCTGAGCAGCCAAGGAGGTATATGAATTTTAAGTAGAATCAGCATTATCCATGAAAACACAGAAGCCAAGAACCTTCACCGAGCCAACTTATCAAAAAAAGACGCTCAGCACTAGAGTACTACTATCTCACTAATGCTAAACAGTTAAAGTGTAAAATCCGTAAGAAAACACCTGAAGTTTACTTCTTGCTATTTTCCTTTCTTGAATTGCTGAGGAGTGTGGGGGGTGGACAAGAAAGGAGTGAATCACTTCACTATCAGTAGTAAGCCATTACACGAAGGCAGTATTGGAGAAAGCTTTAAAACCAGGAAAAAAAATCTGAAAACTTAGTGACTCTGAAAGCTTTCCTCAGCTTCCCAAACTGTAAATAGCCTGAACAGAGGATTTTGTCAACACCTCACTGTGTATTTCCAGTCTGTGCCCAGCTGTGCAGCTTACAGACACACAACAGAGGGAAGAATCAAGAAAGGCAGACAAACCCACACATAGGGTATGCCTCCCATATAGCACCGACTTTAATATACCCACACAACATGAACAAATCTATCAGGAATTGTTACCTCTTGTGCATGGAAAGGTTGTAACTAAAGTATAGCAAGATGAAATTACAGGAATATTTGGAATTAAGGAAAATCTTCTCCTGTGGAACCTGTTTTGCTGAAGACTCCATACCCCTTTAAAGAAGCAATTCATATTCAATCATTTGGGAAATAGGAAAAGACTTGAAAGCAAGTCCTGCCTTGGCTTCAGGAGACAAGCTAAGAGTGTTCTTTCTCCTTTAATATCACAAAGCTTAATCGTGTTAAAAAAAAAAACCAAAACAAAACCAAAAACCAAAAACAACCCACTGCCTTGCCCTGCCCACTATTGCAGATGCAGTATATGCTAGCAGAGCAAGAGTAGAATACTTTGGTCAACTGTTGAAAGCTGCCTTCTCCATCAGCACAGAGACAAGTGTCACTAGCACTGTTACGTTACTTCCAGTTGATGCAGTTATGAAAAAAAAATCTGTAGCACAAAGCTTCCAATTCTAACGTGTGGATAAACATCACCATTAGACTGTGAGGTACATGTACGTAAGGAACCAGCAACTGCAGCTGCAAGTTATTGCTACTTGCTGTCTCACAGTGCAAGTTTTTCCCAGTTCTGCATTCTCTTGCCTTCTCCGAGTTACACAGACTCCGGGGTGAACTATTCTTGAAACCTCACAAACACAGTGGCCACCAGAATACATGTGATGACATTTTAATCCCTTCCAAATTTTTTTACAAGGCTGGCTTTGAGACTGTTACTTTTAACTTCAGGCCTAGTACTGCATAGACAAAACTGTATGGTCAAGAACTAGCAATGCCTGCGCCATGTCTGTTCTCACAGGAAACCTTAATAACAAGCAAAATAATACACAGAGCTGAGCCTAGACTGCATTCTACCAAGGGCATAATAAAGACAATAGTCACAACTTCTCCAAATCACTAATATTTTTCTAATATTCCCCATGGCTACACTTAGACAGGTTCAGTCAAATTAAATTTAAGCTACAAGTCACAACTGAAAAGTGTGCACTGAAGTCTGGTGTTAGGAACACTGAGGGCCATCCCTGATTAGGCAGCTCCACTTCTATTTTCAAGTGCACAAGGACAGTTCCCTGTCACAGACAACTGAGGCAGATAGATGGGAAAAGTCATTGGTTAAACCAAGTATTTCTGAGGGGAGGCAAGGTAACTGCTGCCTTGCCCCAGAGAAGGGGAAAGATTCATTGAGAGATTAAAACTAAAGGGTTACAAAATGAAGGCAAGAACTAAAGTTTGCCAATAATGAAATGCATTCTCCCATCCTGTATGAACAGGAAACAGTCTCTGTAGGGTGTTAAAGAAGGTCCTAGGAGGAGATACCCTCCTCTTTTCTGCTGCCAGAGGAGCGAAAGATGCTGCTATTGGTCAGCAGGAATCTCTCTGTCTGCATCCAGTTTGCTTGCCTCTCCTGGGGAAGGGGTACGCGGTGCAGAGTGAGAAACAGAAGGGATCCCATGAGCTACAATCCCTTCCACTACTGGCGGTTCTGGTAGCCCAGGGGTGGCTACTCCCACTACTCCTGGAGGAAACCTAAAACCAACAGAAACATAGAAATTACAAGCTTGTCCAACGGCGTTATGCAAGGGGACAGGAGCCATGCACTCAGGCACCTGTTGAATACAAAACTCTCTAACAGAAATGCTCTAGAGATAGAACACAGGAAAAGTCTACAGAGCTGAAGAGTAGCAATTATATCCCAATACCAAATGGTACTTGTTCTCAGACAGAGTGAGTGAGTCTCGGGTCACACACTAAGCATTTGGGAAACAGATACAGTTTGTCTCCAGTGGGAAACAGTGTGAGGCACTGTATGAAGGTACCCTCAAGGGCTGGAAATTCCTTCCCCATCAGCAGGAGGAGTGCGAGCTGCCAGTTATGACAGAACAAGGGGTAATAGGTTTAAGCTAAAAGAAAGTAGATTTAAATTAGATGTTAGAAAGAAATTCTTTACTGCGAGGGTGGTAAGGCACTGGAACAGGTTGCCCAGAGAGGTTGTGGAGGTCCCATTTCTGGAAGTGTTCAAGGCCAGGTTGGATGGGGTGGGGCTTTGGGCAACCTGGTCTAGTGGACAGTGTCCCTGCCCATGGCAGGGAGTTGGAATGAGATGGTCTTTGAGGTCCCTTCCAACCCAAACCATTCTATGATTCTACAATTATCCTTCACTGGGCTCTAAGACAGAAAAAGTAAGGAGCTGAACTAAACTAGCTACACATAAGATGAAAAATAGGAGAGCAATGCTCATGAATTGCTAATGAACCGTTCTTCCATTACTTCCATTCTGTCTCCCTGTGCCTTCTCCATAAATATATCTGAAGCTCTGTAGATCTCTCAGAGAAAAGAAGAGAATATATTTCCTACTTTGCAATGGGAGAAAAACAGAAGGGAAGCAACCTACCCACCATCACTTGGCAAATCTGTAACAGACAAATAAAATTAAATACACCCTATTTAGGCCACTGCCTAAATCCACTGGACAGTGTCTCTATAATAGCCCATATCTGGGCTACAGATAAGAACTGTGCTTTGTTTATACAGCCCTAATGATATGCACAACTTCAAGTGTTAAGATCCAACTACTTTTCAGGCACCCAGCAGGCTTTCTTATATTAATATATCTCTTGGGCAGATCTTGCAAGGATTTGGAAAAATTAACCAGTATGCAACTGGAACTAAATATGACCAAGTAAATACTAAATCCTAGAGTACCGCTTCAGAAGTGCTGCTGTTAAGTTTCTGGAAAGAGCTCATACACAGAGTATACAGGAACAGAAACATACCTGCTTGCAGGTACAGGCAGGTCTCAAACCCAAAGAGGGATGTTGGCCTACTTCTGTAGGAAGAGAGGCTTGGAAGCAGTAACTTGGACAACCTAGATATCTCACCTGTAAGCTGCAGCTCCGTTGAGTTCTGGGTGGACAGTTGCAGGATCAATACTGGGCCACTGAGCTGCTAACAGCAAGTACTCCTTATTAACACAGTTCCTCAAAGCATCAGGTATGTGACCTGCAAGAGTGCCAAGAATGACAAAAAAAACCCAGGACACAAGTAGGAGGGGCTCGTTCCCTACAGCATTTACAAGGGAAAGTTGAAAGGAAATGCGCAACACCTTTTCCATCTACCTCCACAGGATAACACTGGGCAGGGGAGACTCTCCTCTGAACTGGTCTCTGGAGAAGACAAGAAACTGATCATTCCTTTCCGCTTCTGTGATCATGTGGAAATTACTAGCCACAAACTGCAATCGCAATGCCTCACCTTCCCCAAGAGACAATACGTACTACTCCAGAAAAAAGGTGTACGGTATAACTGTCAAAGGAATTACTGCAAAGGATTTGGGAGACGTACTAGGTACAAGGCTTTCCCATGGAAGGAAAGTGCCCCTCCAGCATTAGTTACAAGATTCTCAGAAGGCAAAGAGACAATTACCAACTTACGCTCCAGTTCCAGAAACCAGCTACTGAGTCTAAGTTTTCAGAATAATCAGCATAATTGTTGCAGTGAACTAACAAAAGAATACTAATTCAGCAGCAGCTGCAGAGCGCATAGTCTTCTTCATTACCTGTAATAGCTCTGCGGATCTCTTTAGCTGCATCTTCTCTGGATTCAATGGAAGCCTGCTCACTGTACCAGGCAGTGTGAGGGGTGCAGATCACATTAGGTGCATCTTTTAAGGGACCCTGAGCAAAGCTGGGGGGGGGGGGGGGGGGGGGGAAAAGTGGTTTCTCTCCAGAAGTGATAACCTTATCTGTCCTCTCAGGTATCACTGTAACTCAAATAACAAAAATAAAACAAAAGAATTATCCAGCGTAGTTGACTCACAGGATAGCAGCAGGCATGCAGGCGCAACATTACCTGAAAGGCTCAGACTCATGCACATCCAGTGCTGTTCCTCTGATTCTCCCCTCTTTCAAGGCTTGTGCTAAGGCTTTCTCATCTACCAGCCCTCCCCGGGCTGTGTTCACTAAGAAGCAGCCCTGGCGCATCTGGAAGAAGAAAAACATTAAGTGGGTTGAGAATGAGACTTTTCATGGAAGCTAAGTGAATCTTGGGAAGTCTACTGGAAATGAGCAGGAGCCTGCAGTGATTAGATGAGGCCTGGACGAACTAGGAGTGCTCTCACTGCAAAGCTAACCACAGGGGAAATGCCTGCAAGCAATGCTTGAGAAATTGCTTTAAAAATGAACAAACAAAACCACAAGACAACAAGGGCAAAAGTGGAACTCTCAAGTTCTGCACTCCATATTCATCCTACTACATTAAAAAAGAAAGAGGACATGAATCAAGTATCCAGCTACACAAAACTGGACTACAGCGTCCAGATGTCTCTCATGAAAGCACTGAAAAGTATTCATAGACTAGCAGAGTAGAGCCCGAGACTGACTTTGCAGTGGGCTTGGGCAGAGACGCTTTGGCAGAGCTGTGTAAACAAACTTACACAGCCCCAGCCACACCACATCTGGCATTAACCAGCAGAGTCAATTATGTATTTTAAAGGTAATTTAAAATTATTGAATCACTTAAAACATTCTTTATAA
This sequence comes from Aramus guarauna, assembly GCA_013400195.1. Lineage (NCBI taxonomy): Eukaryota > Metazoa > Chordata > Aves > Gruiformes > Aramidae > Aramus > Aramus guarauna. The sequence continues at coordinate 119,593 of VXBL01009964.1, forward strand.
ATGAAATTACTTGGCAAAAAAGAGCCACTCCTACTCTTAACATGAAATTCTATACAGCACAAAGCACAGGCACCCGGATCCACACGCTACCAGCCTCCAGAGGCAGCAGGAGGCACACGACAGAGGCAGCAGGATTCACACGCTCTCAGCCTCTGTGAAAGCAGCAGTTTCTGTTTGCATTCATTTCCACAGTGCTCTGTGGGGGAAATCAAGCTCCTGCTGCACCTGTTTAATAGTGAAGTCATTGATGAGGTGATGGTTATGTTCATTCAGGCTGCAGTGCAATGTGATGCAATCGCTGTGCATTAGTAGATCCTGCAGGGTTCCTACTCGTTGTAAACCCAAGGATCGCTCCACTCCATCCGGCAGATAGGGATCATAGAAAATCACGTTGAAGCCAAAGGACTTGGCTCGCAGAGCCACTGCCTGTCCAACTCGGCCTTCACAAAAGAAAACCCACAATCATCAAGGAAAGGTAAAACAAACTTTAAAGACAAGATACTGGGATAGACTGGGAGCCTACACTGGAGTTTACTGCCAGGCCCCAAGGTATTGCAGCCCTGGAAACCCCTAGGATTGCCACAGGGATCCAGAGGAGGTTATTCAGTGCTGATCCCATGTGGCTAATTCTAGTCCTTCCCCATGCAATAGCCAGAGCTTAGCCTAGAAAGAGCTCTGTTTTTCAAACCAAATCTGGATCCTGAGTCAGAGGCAGTAATAATCTGATTACAAGAACTTGGAGAAGGAATTGGTAGCTTTCAGGTGGCTTTGTTACTGATACAGAGCCTAGCACACAGGGAAACAGTCACCAAGAAGAGCTGTCTGAATGTTCCAATTCTTCTAGCCATTTGAATACAGAAAAAAAGTCCCCAATCCCATGACATACACCCAACTCTTGAAGATATCCAGCATCACAGAATAGGGCACTAGCATTCCTTATGAGTCAGTGTGTTTCACAATGAACAGCTGTAAAATTATCACTTTTTTCAGTCTGTGACTCTTAGGTTCCCAAAAGCTTTCACAGTTCACTTTTCAATTTAACAATTCCCATCACTTACCTAGTCCAATGATGCCCAAAGTCTCCCCACGGATACGCACAGCGCCTCCAGCCACCTCTCGAATCTGTTCTACACTTGAGGCTCGATTCCCTTCCCGCATAGCCTGATGTAGCCAAGTAACACGGCGATAGAGGTTCAAGATGTGGCAGAGGGTGGAGTCAGCAGTCTCCTCTACTGAGGAGGAAGGGATGTTGCAAACTGCAATGCCTACAAAGCCATAGAGGTCATATAAGATTTTTAGCATCACAACGCTAAACAAACATAGAGCTCTTAAAGCATAAGTGCTGAAAGATAATTCAGTGCTCCAGAACTACTGCCTGGAAACACAGGACTCATTTCAGAGGCTCATTCTATAGCAACATAGATGCGACCAGCCAGCTGCAACCAGCCTGCTTTTTAACCCCAAGGAAATACCATTCCTTCCTTATAAATAACCATTTGATTGACAAACAGCAGGGCAGGAGAGAAAGGCTGAAATGAGAAAACTGGGTCATTCAAGTGATGCAAGAAACTGACTGGTTTAGATGATCTGCATCCAAAAAAAATGCACTTGTTCCAGAGATACTCCTGACAGATTAACTGGCAGACTGTACAAGAATTAAGACAGATGGTTGAGCTCTTTCATGCCTCACAGTCCAGATGCTCACTGCAAGCATCAGCTTCCCCAAGAGCAACAATAAGTAACTAACTCATTAAAGACAAAGAGAAGCCACAGGAGCCTCTCTAAATCCATTTGAAGTTACACTTAAAAATAACAACACATAAACACTCCCACTCTAGAATAACATACAATCACAAGGGACCATAAAACCAATGGCTAGAACTATCAGGTAAATTACTAATGCAAACAGAGTTTAAGTCCTGGAAGCACAAATTACTGTCAGGAATGGCAAAGATGAACACTGTAGCAAAATCCGGTCATTCCTGAACAGCCTATTAAAAAAAAAAAAAGGGGGGGGGGCGCGGAAATGAGGGCTGGCAACATCAGCAAACTAGGCAAGAAAAAAATAACTAGATGAAAAAATGGCGTCTTCCCAAATGTAACCCCAGCCACTTGCCAAACCAAAGAAACTCTTCCTCCTCAAAAGTCCACTTCCTATCTAAAAACTAGGAATAAAATCTAGGCAATGGTTGAAGGTACATAAAATTCATAGGCTCTTGTAAGCCTATTACAGAGGAGACATTTGACTAAACTCAGACCATGCTCTCCCAAGAGAACTAGGAGAGCAACGGCCACACACAATCCCAGATATCTGACTCCTTTTCTCTATCAAACCCTTTGCAATTGTGCCATAATGCCACACAGATGACTCAGAGGACATGAGATGGGGAGACAGGGAAACCTAACTTCTTCTCATCTCACTGGTTAACATCTTGTTCAACTTCAGACGAGCCACCCGCATTCATCTTTTACACAGCTAGACTCAAATTTGTGTTCACGTGCAATATTACGCCTAAATGTAAGAAAACGCAAACACACATAACAGCCCTTTGGTTTGATTTGAAGATTCAGAACATGTAAGGAACAGTATCTTACCTCAGAATGAATTAAAGGGCCTGGCTAAGCACGAAAATAATCAATAATTTTCCATGAAAAATCAAATCTGGCCATGCATAAGGGTCATCATACTATCGCTCCAAAGCAGAAGTCGCAAGCAGCTGTCCCATGGTGAAAGAACTTTGACTGATTTCTCCTTGGGTTAATGAGTGTGGAGTGAGGGGAAAGGGAAAGCTTTCAAGCGGAATGAATCAACGACATGGATGGTGACTTTAAGTAGAGAACCCTAAGAGTAAAGTAAGTTCCAAACTCAGCCCAAAAACGTAATTGGCTGGATGACAGCCAAAGACCTTGCCAGGAACTCTTGAGACTACTCAGTTGAATCATTCAGATTAAAAGACTCTTTAGACCTCACTCAAGCACTAGACAAATATACACTCTTCATTTATTTGCAATCCATCTGTTCTTACAGATCTGGAAAGTGTAATGTCTATTTCAATTTTATATATAAATACTTGCATTTGATTTAAACTTAATCTGATCTGCATTACATTAAGTAAGGTTTCAAATCACTGACACAAACCTAAAAAAGAAAGGGCAGGGTACTTAGATGATCCACCTCACCTAGGAGACTACAAGGTCCAAAAGTCTCCCTGTCGTACATTTAATAAATAGCAGCTTTTTGTCACCTGATTCAGAGACTCTTCACATGCCTAGGGCTCTAAAGGGATTGATAATCAAGTGTTGAATCAGAACCTACCTGCATATAAAAAAATTAACAGGAAAACTCACTTATCGAGCATTTACAGTGACTTTATCCTGCATCAGCATTTGCAGGCTGCTTTCAGACAGTTTGCTCACTTCTTTGCCCACAAAAAACCCAAAGCCACCTCACCAAAAGTTATCTAGACACCATATTCGGGTTTCTGAATCCTAAATAGTCAGACTACAGAGCAATTTGAGAATCTGTCTTTCAAGCCACCTACCAGCTCCCATATTCGTCAGCTTCCTAAAGATGCCTGATACTAAGCAGCTCCAAATCTTTTTACACAAAAGGTTTTAAATGCACTCAGGTACACAACAGAAAAATATGTGCAGTGTTCCACTTCACATTCAATTCTCATCGCAACAGAGCCCTAATGGTGTTATCATACCTAATTCTGCAGCGGATTTGATGTCAACATTGTCATAGCCACTGCCAATACGCACAATGACCCTGAGGGCTTTGAATTTCTCCAGATCCTGACGAGAAAGGGTAATGGTGTGATACATCAGAGCTCCTACTGCCTCATTCAGCACCTACAACAAAAACCAGTCCAAATGAATCTCTGCTTTGGTTACACTAAGAGACAAAGCTCTATGTCCAAATGCTTGCACATTTCCTTGCCCACCTTTTCATGGATTTCCTGAGTTGACTGAGCATCACAAAATGCCACTGTAGCAACATCCTTCAAGATGGGCATCTCCACAGTGCAATCTCGTCCATCCAGGAGTGCAACCAGTGGCCGTGCTGGCATTGGGCCATTCACAATAGGAGGACGTATGCCTATTAAGAAAGTCAGCAGGAGTGATTACATGAAAAACAAGAATTCTGGAACCCTCGTTTATTAGTCTAACAAGTCATTAGTTCTGTTAAGAGTTCTACGGTATTTAGGAAGGGATTGGTCAAAGCAACAGAAATAAATAGGAAACACACACAGAGAAATGAAGCTGGGGAAAAAAAAATAACACCTCTCTGCCACCTCTATATAAAGAAAAATAAAACATGTTTTATCAATAACAAGATAATAGAGACGGTCCACTCAGAAGCATGCCATCTTACTCTAGGCTCCTAAAACTAGTTATAAAGCCACTTCAGCCCTGCTCCCCAGTAACTTGCCCCCACATACACCTCAGCAGGCCAAGATACTAATGTATTTCCTCCTTAAGTGACCAGAAGAACTTGCACGTCCACAGGGCGTCTGGCCGTCATTAGCAGACACCCCATTCTAGAAGGGTGAGGCACCGACGCCCCCCTGCAGCAGGGCCGCAGGCAGCGCGCTGCAGAAGCGCCGGGTGGAAGCCCACCGGCAGGCAGCAGGGACCCGGACAAGCCGCCGGCCGGTCTCTTCGCCGCCCGCCAGACGGGCACCTCAACTCGACAGGGAGAGCAGCGGCCGGGCCAGGGTCTCCGCCGCACAAGGGCACGCTGCCGCGGCTGGCGCTGGTCTCCGCCGCTCGGGCGCTGGGCCGCTGCTGGGCGTGTCCCCATGCGGCGGCGCCGTCGCCGCTGCCGAGGGGGACCCAGCCCGCTCCGCCTCACCTTCGCAGATCCGGTCCAGCCGCTGCCGCTTCACTTTGTGCCGGTCCATGGGCCGGGCCAGGCCGCGCCGCCCCTCAGCGCTGCGGAGGGACACGCCGTCACTCGTCGCCGGCTCCCGCCGCACGCGCAGACGCGCCCGCCACCGGCTCCGGGCAGGAAGCGGAAGGGCCGGGCCGCGACCCCGCGCCGAGCGGCCCAGCCGCCACAGAGGCGCCGCAACTTGGGGAGCCGCCCGCTTCCGCTTCCGGCCCGCCCCACAAACCTTTGCGGCGCGGCAGCGAGCGAGGCCCAGCGGCCGTCACCGGCCCAGCAGGGCAGGGCGAGCCGGCTGCCGTCGCCGCTCTGTGGCCTCTCGGTCCTCCCGCGCGCCGCCAGACCCTAGTTCTCTTTGGCCACAGCCGTGATCCGAGCTGTCTGGGTCCTGCGGGAGCGGCGTGCGCCTGCGGACTAGGAACCAGCGCCGGGGCGCGCTGGGCTCCGCGCCCGGCCGGGGATCCGCCTTCTTCCTGAGGAACGCCGGGCAGCGAGGAGCGGGACGGAGCGCGGCGGCCGCCTCGCCCCCCCCCCCCCGCGCGCCGGGCGGGACCTGCGCTTGTTCCACGGCACCGCCCGCCGGGAGTGGCTGCGCGGCCTGGGCCCACAGTCAGGCCTGCCGAGGCCTACTCAGCTGCCGGGGGTGCGTATGCGTGTGGGGAAGTGGCTCAGCCAGCCCTCCCGGGAACTTCCGGGTGCACAAATGCTGGTCAAGGAGAGGACTACGGCTGCAGAGAGACGCCTCTCTGAGCCCCAGCTACTAGGGAGATTGATCATGGTGGTCTTCAACCCCAAAGATCCTTTCAAACAACCACAACACTCACAACAGTGGGAGAAACTACATGGCTTCAGCAATGACCAGACTGGCAAATGTAGGATAGGTGCCACCTAGCCTGCTCTGTGTTGGGGGCATCTTTTTCTCTGCCTTTGTTGTGCTTTTAGAGGCAGGACCCCAAGTCCTTCACCTGAGAAGGCAAAGTGCAGCTAGTCTACCCTGTGGCTTTTGCCTCTTCAGCCCTCTGCCACCTCCCCATGTGGATCATTTTGTATTGGGGCCTGTGTGTGTTCTTGTGTGACCGTGAGGTCACTGGTATCTTAGCACTTCTGGCCTGGAGGCACATGAACTCTTGGAAGGGCAAGAATGAAAAGCAGCAATGAGAAGCACCAGTACAGGCTGTAAAGATCCAAGCTGTATCCAATTCTCAGACACTCAACAACAGGGAATTCCCAGCATAGGCCCAGGCTAAAGAAAGGGGGATGGCTCATTACTGCCTTGTGCATGCAGAAAAAAAACCACTGAAGGCCTAGCCAAATCGGAGAACGCAGGCTTTTTGGGTCTGGCTCTGCTCTGCAATGCCTGTTGGGAAGGAGAACTAAAGTCTTCTGCAACATCAAAGATTCCTCAGTAGATGTTTGAGATGCCAGTATGCCACTTGAGAGCAGTGTCTTGGCTGCAAGGAGATGACCAGGAAGGGCAGTTACAAAAGCCTGCATTGCCTGGAAGGTAGATCCTGGGATATGGCTTCAGGTCTTCCCAGGAAGCTTGCTCTGCACGAGACAAAATGGGGAGCTATTCAAAACAGCTCAACTTCTGTCTTGCACATTTGCAGCCTTATCCCCCACACTTGTCCCATGGTCCTGTGAGTGGGTCAGCACTACAATATCCTCTCCAGCATCTCTGCATTGCATCTAGTAATATCCTGTACTTAGCTTGTTGCTGAATGCATCATGCTAACTGCCTTTCCTGGAGGAAGGTTTGACCCCAAGTGCATGCTGACAAACATCACAGTTCAACTCCCTTAGCTAGTCACCACAATTGTTCATGCTTCATGTGCAAATGAGCTGCACAGTATCACAAACCAGGCTAGTTTTCTAGCTCACCAGCTACCCACAGTCTCCCTACTGTTCCCCAGTGCCCACAGGGCTGGAGCTGGTTACTTCTAGACATGGGGCCCAAAATCCATCTTGTTTGCACAGATTGTGCTAAATAGACAGCTTCCTTCTGACCAAGCAAGAAAGGATGCAATCACTGTGAGATAGGTGGGGCAGCAAAGGACATTGCATAAATGGAGCAAGCCTCAGGAAGTGGGACAAAGTAAGTGAGGACACAGACAACACAAGCCTTCCTCACTCCAGCCTACATTCTAGATATCCAAAACTTACTGGCTTTTCCCTTAGCAGAGCATTAATATACACCAGTTAGAGTTTGGAGGTGAAAGAGGAGATGTGATCACCTCCTTCACTACCTTTTACCTCAAAAAAGAAACTGAGCACAAAGAATTTTACTGAGTGTGTACACAAGTCTGAATGCACCAAACTGAAGTACAGCAGACGCCGCAGTCACTGCCTAGCTCCCAGAATTCACAAGGCCTTGCTGCTGCACCATGAGTTCTTAAAGAAGCCTATTGTCACAAACATGCTGAAAAGCTGGTGATCTCAGTTGCCTACTAATATCATCAAACCCTCAGTTGAATAAATACAGGCAAGCTGCATTTCTGGATATCGGTGACAGATGAGAGATAGGACATGCATGCCTGTGCTGTGGAACCACAGGAGCCACCTTGAGTTGTCTCATAGCAAATAGTCCAGCTGCTAAGTTTGATGACAGAAAAGCCAAAATTATGCATGGTGGGACAAGGAGAGTTAAGACTAGACATACAGTGAAACACAATCTTGAGACAAGAGAAACAAGAGGGAAGTCTCAAGTCTTGTGCTTCCTAGAGCCAGACAAGGGGCTGAGCATTTCTCTTTACTCCATAAACTTACACACCCACTTTGCAAACTGACCTCTGGTCAAATCTATTCCACTTTTGTATTGACCTCATCTCCGATAACTATTTAAACCAGTAAAAAAAAAAAGTAAAAAAAAAGGGAAAACCAAACAAATCAACAACAAAAAACACACCACAAGAGAGTTGGGGGTCAGAAGAGACTTATGCGGGTACAACAAGTAAAATCCATCCAGACAAATTAACAGTTGCACATTGGAGGAACTGCCATCACAGGCCACATCTGGATGATCAGGGAAAGGCTATAGAGGGAAAAAAAGAGTCATCACATCTCAGGAAAGACCAAAACCCTTGCACCAGCCCACACAGTAGTGATGGCCAGCTCCAGAAACCCTAAGCAGTGAACCATGCCACACCAATTGTCACCACAGCCCCCTGTGGAAGAGAGGATTTCTGCTCCACTCAGTACTTGCGCAAGTCAGTCTTCTAACTAGAGAGCAAGCCCTTAGCCTACGAGTAGTCTCCTAGTCAGTGAACCAACTCCTGTCCAACAAGCAAGCTTCTTCCCTCTCCCGTGATCTCCATGATGGAGCTGGGGAAGAAAATTAACATGAATGACCATCAGTATATCATATATATCCATCTGTCTCCTCTGCTCTGGGCTATTCTGGGCACTGCAACTCCAACTTCTTCTGCCTATAGAAACAGTATAGCAAAATACAGCCCTCTTTATATTCTCTTCCCCCACCATCCCCTAATGCCCAGGGACCCACCTTTGCATGTCATGACTGCACCTTCCACAAATCCCAGATAGCATAGCTTTCACCAGAAAAGCACAGCAAGCACAAGCAAGAAAATGAGAAAATTTAAATCCACAGAATCAGCATGGTCAGCACTGAGTAAAGTGTGCCCCTGCCTTCTTTGCAGCTCTTACTGTTTACTGTGTTCCCTGGAAACCATGGAGTCTCTGATCAAGAGACACATCCTTTGCTGTGCCTGATCCCAACGTAAGACAACATACAAGTTTGCTGACTACTACCAAGTTCAACACAAAATCCATCTTTGCCTCAAAATCATGAGTTATTTTTGCCCTCCTTGCCAGCCAACATAGAGAACAATCTTAATCAACTAAATGGATCCTGTACCACATCCTAGAATCTGTTAACTTTATGATCAATCCAGGTAAGTGAAAAAAGAGCTACTCACCCTGAGAATCCACTACATAAGTTAGGACAAACACAGGGGAAGTAACATCACCAAGCAAGTGCTATACAGTTTATTGAATAACAAATCCAAGGTATTTATTATACAAACATTCCTGGTACCTGACCTGAAGTCCATACAACTGATCTACTTTAACATGGCCCTTTTCTTTAATAGCTAACAAATTCCATTCGGATATACCACTGTATGTTTTAACAAATCTATGTACCTTTCTCCTGCTGTACATTAGGATTTGGTGAGCAAAAGGACAGATGGTGATAATGAGAACTGTGAGCTGGTGACAAGGGCAGTCAAACAATAACAAGGTAAGAATATCTGGCAAAGATACAGACAACAAAAGCATAGAGAATGCTTAGAATAATGCCATATTTTCAGGCTTGCTGGGTCTGAAGACCTTAAATATCTCAGGATATTTCATGAACGGGTTGAAATAATGACAAATTCATGAAGGGTGAATCAGACAGCAGGAGTGTGAAAGAGGCCAAAACCTGCCTATGTGGAAAGAGACAAGAAGATAGGCTAAGGATTATGAACCAATGAATTTGCCTGTAATTTAAAAAAGAATAATAATCTGGTCCATGTAAGTTGTTTGTGGAAATCAGTAAGACTACTACTTATCTCCAACACTGTTTGCCAAGAATTAATCTGTTTTCTCTTTCAAAGTAACAGCCCTTATAGATAAGAAAGAAGCAGAAAAGATTGCCTGTCTTGACTCTAGTGAGCCTTCTGAAGCTGCTTCATGTGGTATTGTAGTCAAGCTAGGGAATCATGAACTAGATTCAACTATTGTACATGTCTTTGTAATTAATACAACTCAGTGGCAAGCTGCTGGAGAGCATTTTAGGGTAGTATCATTACATATCCTATCTTCTATGCCTCCCAAGGCATCCACTGCTGAACATCATCCATAAGGATGAACTACAGTCAATGCTTAAAACATTAGCTATCCAGAGATGTTGAGAGGACACACAAACTAGGGAAAATTCAAATAAGAGCATATGTTAAACAAACAAAAACAACAAAGAAAAGTGCTGAGAATGAAAACTATTTTACAGATGCCTTCAGAAACAGCATATTCGTTAGAAAGATTTTAAATTGACCCAATATGGTTGTTTTTACAAGAGTATCTCAAGTTGACAACAGATGAACTTCTGGTCTTCCTTGGGAGAGCAGGATAGACCAGAGGACCTCTACCTGTTCCCTCTAGCTCTGTTTCTTTACAAGTACAGATCCTGACCCAAAGACCCTTAAGTCAGTGGGCAGAGATTTGCTACCTCTAGCAATCTCTCAGGGCTCTGTAGCAGATCAAAGATGACAGAAGAACCATTCTTTCCCCCATTCCTGTTCTCCCAAATGTCAGTTTGTCAACAATGCAGAAAACAAGCATAAGAATAGGTGTTAAGCTATCCAATCACCTTCTGTAGGTGCACGTGCACACTCACAACACTACAGAAGGCATTGGAAATGAGGAAAGCTGTGGAACAGCTCTGTACAAAAAGCAGTGAACTTAAGACAATTATTAACTTTGGAAAAAGACAGGCGGGGTAGACAGAGTTCTACGGACTCTTGAATTGTCTGGAAAGAGTGAATGAAGACTGACTGAGTACCAAATTGAATTGGCAGGTTCCAAAGAAATGTCAAGCAAATGCTTATTTCTGCACCACCCCCACCCCCCCAGCTCCCCTGCAATTAGTTGGAACAGTGGAACTCTTTGCTAGGAATGCAACAAGTTTAAAATTATCAAAAAAAGAAACACACCCATCACACTGACAAAAGAAAAGCACACTCAGGACTGCTAAACACCTCCAATTTGGGAAATCCTTGAGTGGCAGATCACTGGAAACCAGGATTGCTGCTGGCTAATCTTCCAACCTGATTTCTTAGGCACCAGTTCTTGATCATCGTCAGACTCCTCAGACTGACTTGTTCTGACTCGATGGAACAAAGAGCGTTACAGTATAATGTAACAACTAAAAGTGCTTACAGATTAAATTGTGGTAATGACTTGAAATATTGTAATAACTCGGATACAAACGTAAACCCGTATGTTTACTTTCTGGTTGTCAATGGCCATTTCGTTCCTGATTTGGGACGCGGACAGGAGGCAGAAGAGAAACCGGGCTTAATCAGAAGAGAGCTGTCGGCCGGCCCCAGCGCTGAGCCAGGCCCAGCCCCTCCCGCCGGGGGGAGGGGAGGAGCAGAGAAGGGGCGCGACCGGCGGCCGCTAGAAGGAGGAGCGGCTGGGACCGAACCCGTGAGCGCGCGGCCGTTCCAGGCGGCGGTGCGCGGTGGCCGCGCCGGGCGGGGGGCGGTCCCGTGGGCACTCACCGGGCGGCCGCTCCTGCGGCGCTGCNCTCATTCACCAGTCCAGACAAGAAACAACGAAGTTCCCTGATGCCATCACAAGAAGGGCTGTTTCTCTGACATGGGGGGAAGTGGTCAGGTACACCTAGCAGGTGTTCTGCTGTGGTGTAGAGGGAAAGGACAATCAGGATAACAGATGCCTACAGCCTAGATCTGCATCCCAGGGCATTTCAGACTCCAGTCACCACAGCACTGATGGGACAGAGATAGGTGACTCTGCAAGCACAGGAGACTCTGCATTTTATTCTTCTCCAGTCCTCAGAAAGCAGCTAGCAGGATGGCAGAATTGATGCTGAACACTGCAGAGAGGGAAACAGTGTTCAGAAGAGCTGGCAGGCATCAAGGAAAGGTCTTAATCTCTCCTCTGAAGAGACCTCAGGTGCCATGGAGCACAAAGTCTCACAAGATGCCTGCTATGCACAATAAGTTTCATCAAGATGTTTGGGCTGCCTGAGAACAGAAATGTGACAGCCAGTGTCAAGTGAGAGCCCAGAGGAGGATCCTCAGGTTTGAGAGGTCTAAGATTAGCATGACTACACTTCCTCCATTCTCCCTTCCCTCAAAGGGCATCTTATATATTGCTGAATAGACACCTAGGACAACAGACAAAAGCGTCTTCCAGAAGTTGTTGCCCATCCTGAGTAGGATACCTGTTAGAAGGGTCCCAGGCACAAACAGCTCATGCCCACATCTTGATCTGCACATCACAAGAGCAGCAGCTATATTTCTTGTACTTGTTTGGAGTAGGAGGATGAATCTTGCTGCCAAGAGCAAAGCACAGCATTCGTAAGTGACTAGAAACCTCTTAAATCCCTCCCATCTGGCAGCAAGTCTTCCTCCTCTCCTCCTTCCAGGGGGACATGAAAGGGCAGTGAAGTTGCTTTTAGCTCATTTGAAGGGAAAAGGGATGCTTCAAGTGATATTTCAGATACTTCTCCCCAGTAATATCTGCAACCAGCCAGAATCAGAAGGGTTGTAGGAAAGTGAATAGACCTAGAACTCTCACCTGAGGACTTGCTGAGGGAAGAGCCGGTAGCCCACAATGTTCTTTCCATACTCAATCTGCTTCTGCCTCCTACACAGGATGACCTCATCCCTCTCAACATCTGATCTGGGAAGGGAGTAGCCAGCACTAAGACACAGCACAAGAGATGCTGCAGGCACAGCCTCTAAGCACCACCCTGAACATTGAGCTCTTGGGATGTCTGTTCTCATATCAACACTTACCACGTTCACACCAGAGGCAGAGGGCTCCAACAACAAGGCCTGTCCCAAGTAAGAGGGAATCTACTGAGCTGAAAGGCTCTGCAAATTAAGTGATCCACTACCAAAAGCGCTGCAGGAATTGTAGGTATCCCATGGTCAGAACCATGGTTGTTTCTTCTCGGGGGGATCAGGGACCCTCTGGCTCCTGCAACAGCTCTAGAACCCAGCGGGCACCGGTTGAGGGGGCCCGGCGCAGCCGGGACGTTGGCGCTTACGCAACCAGCCCCTGTCCCTCTTCCCCCCCCTCCCAAGCCCCGACAGACCTGACGCCTCGCCCGCGAGCGCTCACACTTCAAACACCGCAAACCACACCTTCCTACGACGAGGACGGTGATTGGCTTGCTAAGTACGCCGAGTCTTCCAGTAAGCGCAACGCCCCGTCTTGGAGTCACGTGGCCGAGACCCAATCGGAACGCTCCTCTCCGACCGTGCCCCTCGGCCAGCCCGACCGCCCTCTGGCGGCGGTGGGCGCGATTGGTCGGCGCCGGGCAGCGCCTTGGAGTCTGCCGCTGGTAACGTTCGAGCGCGGCGGCGGAGGTGGAGGCGTGGCGTGGCATGGCATGGCGTAGCATGGCATGGCATGGCGTGGCGTGGCATGGCGTGGCATGGCATGGCATGGCATGGCATGGCATGGCATGGCATGGCGGGGCTGGGGGTGGGCGGGGGCCGCACCCTCCCCACGGGCAGGGCTCTCGCCTCGGCCTGCACGCCCGCTGCATGCTGCTGCGGAGCCTGCCGCGGGAGGCTGGCTGCTCTCTGCCCAGTAGCCCCCAGCGGCTCTGCACGGCCCTCGCCGACCTGGGGCACGGCTTCCGCCGCCTCAGCACCGTGCCCGGATGAGAGCTGGAGGCCGACGACGGGCGGGTCCCGGGCCGCGGTGGGGCCGCGCTGACGCCGCCGTGCCTCGCGGGCCCCCCACGCACCGCCCGGAGCGGTTAGGCCTCAGCGCCGCCAGGCCGCCCGCCCCCGGTGTCGCCGCGGCCCCTGGTGGCGGTAGGCGCGTAGCTCGGCGGCGTGTCGCTGCGCACGGGCCGCTTGTCCCGCGGGCCCCCGTCTGACGTCTCGCCTCTTTCCCGGCAGACGGGGCGGGCCGTCCGGGGGACGGCTCGTAGGTTGGGGAGGTGGAGAGAGGCGCCGCGGGAGCGATGGGCCCCGGGCTGGTGTCCTGGTTCGTCCTGCCTTAGAGCTTCCCCCCGGGACAGCTCGGCTGTTGCTTAAGAGACCCAAGACACCTCTTAGATGACTGGCGTACATTTTGTAAGAGAAAGCAAGCATTGCTTTTACAGTAGCTTTGATGAAAAGACCAAGATTTGAACAGAACACAGAAATTGCATTTACCGTAGGGCTCTTTGGACTAGCACTGCACATAAATAGGTGAAATGAAATTTCCTACTGCATGCAGGCACCTGTTGGTATCTGACTGGCAATTTTCCTCCTTGCAGAGTGTCACAGAAGCAGCATGTGAGATCTACCTTGGTAAGCAGTTCCTCATTACTGGAAGATGGGCTACTGTACTGTGAGGATACAACCAAAAGGAGAGCAGTGTGTGCGCAGCGTTTGAACATACTGACCGTTGGCTGCTGTTGTCGGGATTCATGGTGCATGTTTCTTGTCTATTTTAGACATAGGTGCTGTGCTAAACACCAAGTTTCCAAGACACTGTGCAGTGAGACAGCAGGGAGATTGATAGCCTGCAAAAGGTGAGTTTTCTTTCAGGTAGGAAAAGAGAACAGTGGGCATTTAGCAGTAGCTTGAAACTCTGCTCAGTAAAGGAATTGGAACATGGGATGGGGCAAATCTTTGGGGTTTGCAGTTCCCTATTGCATTTTGGGAAGGGGCTTCCCTTATGCAGAGATCTGTGCCTTCTTACTGCCATTGTGAAGTCTCTTATATAGGTATTGGGAGGTGTTACTGGCTTTCAGTGCTACTGAAGTGCCACAGCCCGCCGTTTCGCATTTTTCTCAGGCGGATAGCTGGTTTAGGCACTTGCGTTGGCATGTACCTGAGGCTCTGCTGTTTTAGGAGAAAGGCACAGACCCTCTGACCCACCTGACTTCTCCGTTTGTGAGTTCATGCTTCAGTCTTTTGGTACCCACTAACTTAATGGCAGGTGCTGGGACAGTAGTATCACAGTAGCCCAAGCCTAGGTCAGGTAAGTCTGACCTCCCTGTGGGTAGACAGCAGGGCACTGTCTGCTATTCGACGAGAAATTTCCAGTAGGGAACTGCCAACTGTTGAGATCTATCTGCATACATGCACATCTATGTACTGTGGTTTGATCATGGAACAGCTAGTGAATTCTGCTCTGGATCAACCATAGGAAATGCTCAACAGGATAAATGTACTCGGTCATGCCAAGAAAGCTTGAGTGTTTGCAATTGCTTTTGTTCAGCAACAGCAGAACAAGCGTGACATTTGAGTAGTGTTATAGGACCATACATAATGACTTTTTATGTAGTGTGACTACTAATGACTGTGTAGTTTTCCATTTCACACTCTCCAAGGTACTCAGGGTTTTATAGACCTCTGTCAGATCCTCCTCAGTCATTTCTTCTTGACTGAAGAATCTCCGTGTATTCAACTCTGCCTTGCTAGGAAGCCATTTCATACTTTGATCAGCCTTGCCACCGTTCTCTGTATCTCTTCCATTTCTGTTATATTCTTTGAGGTAGAGGGCCTAGAAGGACTTCATACAGTTGCACAATGCTCTTCTCTGTTTTGTTGTTCATTCTTCTTATTTGATTAGTTTTGGCTTTGGCCATTAGTGAGCTGATGAGAACTGATATAACAGGCAGTTTTGTGGAGCTCCCAAGACCTTCCTCCCAAATAGTCTGTGCAAAGCTGATAATTTTTTTTTATGTAAAGCCAGGATTGTTTTCTCCCCATAGGAGATGATGTAGCTAAAGATACTCCTGGATTGCCTGACTCCTAGTTTGTTTCAGCCAGTGGACTGTGCTGGTGTCTCACCTGTAGGCGCTGGCATGGATAAGCAATGATTCTGCCCACACTGAGAACATGCTAGCTCCTGGGATAAATGATCTACTTTTGTCTGCCCAGCACCTCCCAGTACTAACCACTTGATCTTATCCATTTTCCCTCCATTTACCAGGAACTCTGTGAACCTCAGAGCTATTGTCCAATGCACCATCAGGACTTCAAAGTAGAGCTGCTTCAATTCCACACCAAGAGCAAGTCATGGACTGTGGAGCGAAGGAAGCAGGACCAGATCACTCGCCTCATGAAACTGTGAGCACCAAAGCAATATCTGGAGAAGAAGCTGCTTAAAAGAGTTGTGTCTTCCAGAGCAAAGTTCAGGTCCCTGAAGACAGCTAGACTGTGATGGTGAAAGAAAGAGAGAGGGAACATGCCTTATTCTGCTGAGACTGCTAGGACAATTTAGAAGGTCTGTTTAAAAAAAAATCTTGACACTGCCTCTGCAAGACACTGGCTGAGCATAAAGCCACAAACAAAAGAGTACCATAGCTGCCTAGGGAAAGAACAGGCTTTGTTCACTGAAGACTAAGCCAGCTTTTAGGCTGTCTTGCCTAAAGACTGCAAGGCAGTGTGTCATTGTTTGAGCTCTCGCCCCTCCTGCTTCAGACAAGAGTCTCCCTGTTTTCCTTTAATACTAAACATTGCTGTGGATTTTGTTGTTAGTTGTCACTTCTGACTGGTAAAATAAAGAGTTGGAGCAAAGCATTTGAGCACTGGACCTTCTTCCCTGTGGCAATTCAGCGTTAAGAAAAGAAAGCGTGCAGGTGCTAATGGATACCTAAAGTGATGATTTCTCATCCCTTCACCAGCCAGGATCAGGTATGCCCAGCAAATAAGTTCCCAGCAAGTAAGTCTGTATGCTTCCATAAAGATTAATAGTGAGAACTGGCCAAGGGTAACTTCTCTATTGTGTGTCTGTTAAGTCCTTATTGACACATCAGCCATGGTCTGCACAAGCTCCAGCTATTAAACTACAAATAATTTTTTTTTTCTTTTTTCCTTGAGTACTGGCTCAGTATATTTGAATTGCTGGTATCTCCATTTAGACTCTAGGTGGGGATGACAAGGTTGAAAATCTGATAGTTTTACATATATTTATATAGCACCAGCCAAGAGATGAGGTTAGCAGACACCTCTCCATAAGGGAAGGCTACTCAAATTTTCCCTTTTGGATGGTTTTATGGCCTCCTATGGAGCAGCTGAGGGTGGCTGTTTTCAGAGAGAGACCAGGGCTAGGATGAATTCTATCCTGCTGCTTTCTGCCACTCCAGTGGTTTGGCATGGGTTCTGAGGTTGTATGTAATAAGAAAGAAAATTACTAAGGTAAAGAAATATTGATGCTAATTGAGAGTTAATCATCATACACAATGAGCTCGTATGTTCTGCTTTACAGCTAAAATACTTGTTACCACAGAGCTCCTCACAAAAAAGGCATGAAATGGGGGTGATAGCAGTAGAGTTAGAAAATACTTCTCTTCTTTTAGGGTTCTATTAGGTGCCAGACTAAAATTAATTTACCCACCATGTATGTTTTAATTTTCTCCTGCCCTATGAAGTAATACTTTTGAAGGCTGTGATTCTCAGAAGATATGTGCATTTCATTTATCAGCTCTTATCTAACAAAACCCACCTGAAAGCAAGAGATTCTGAAGATCATGCTCGCTAGGAAAGAGTGTCACCTTTTCTGCACATCCTCTAGAGATGGTAGAAATAAACACAGCACTGTCCCTAGCAGTGCTTTCTAAATACTGCTCTGTGCATGCTTATCTGTAAGGGCTGAGGTGACCAACCGTGCACTCCTGCAGTGCGCCCAGTGGAGCTCTGTCCAGGGCTTCTGGGCATGGTGTGAGGACGGGACCCACTGGGTGACACTCCTGCAGCACCACCAGGCACTGCAGTCACAAACTGGTGCAGCCAACTGCTTTTCCAGTATATCTTACTCCTAGGAAAAGGGCATTAGGACCAGTCTCTCCTGAGAGATGGCACAAACAGAAACTTCAGAGCCCTGCAGAATATCTAATGTTCCTGAGCCTTCTTAGGCCTGCATGAGTTTGTGGGTTGTTTTTTTTTTTTTTCACCCTAGGGCATTAGGTGGGCTACAGATTCCAGTATGGTAGCCCCTATGTATGTGACTTCATCAGGAAGAGATGGTGCTATACTCCTTTGTGTTACTTCCCAGCTATCCTGCCTCCCCAGCCATGCAACCTACCACTGAGCAGTGCCCTGGGGATCTAGCTGGAACATCTGCCATTTTATTACAAATGATCTCAATCACTGGGGTAAAAAAGGTGCTTGAGCATACCTGCAAGGTGCCTCAGCTATTGGCACAGCTTCCCTTCAGCACGAGTTAGTGAAAATAAAAAACTCACAACAACAGTGTCTATATACTGCTACTAAAAAAACGGGACAGCTTTAGCCATTTGGCTTGCATGCAAAATCTGAGAGGCAAGCCTTACCTTCTCACCTTTTAGCCAAACAGCCAAACAGCTCCAGTGTTCTGGAGCACAATCGTGCATGGCGCATGGTCTCCCTTTACATTTATGCTAACTGTCCTTCATGTCTGTGTCAAAAAAAACCCTCAGTTAAAATCTCTCTGAGCGCAGTGAGGTATCCTCCTGGACTGTCAACAGTATCTTGCTGACAGTTCGTAAGGCAAGTACTTTGCTGGAAAAAGAACAGGAGGGATAGGAGGGAAGAGAGGGTTATTCTGAGGACAGACAAAGAAATTGGAAATCCTAGAAACCTTGTTGCCAGGAGCAGAACTAGCAGAGAAAGCCTTATCCATCTGGACACAGCAGTTCTATGCTGTGGTCCAAAGTCCTGCAATGTGGGAGCGGCTCGTACCTGGGTCTTTCCTGGTAGTCTCTAAAGCACCTAATGCTGCTGATAAGATGTAGAGTAAACAGCCCCTGCACTGCTGCCCAGCCATATGCCCATCTCTTTTACAAGCACATAGGAGAAAATGTACAGGAGTGATTAAAACAAAAACCTACTGCAAGGAGCTGGAGCCTGCTGCCTCCACTTGTCTTCCACAGCACTGAAAGGTAGTGAAGCAGGGTGGGACCACTGATCTTTGCTGCCTAATGTACCTTGGACTCCCCTGTCTTATGGCTTGAATGAATGGAAACTCAATCCATTTCATGGTGGAAAGCAGCTGTAGGGCT
Source organism: Aramus guarauna (assembly GCA_013400195.1). Classification (NCBI taxonomy): domain Eukaryota; kingdom Metazoa; phylum Chordata; class Aves; order Gruiformes; family Aramidae; genus Aramus; species Aramus guarauna. Next base: position 138,225 of record VXBL01009964.1, read on the forward strand.
GCTACTCAAAGGGAAATAATCTAATACATGTTCTGTAACTTGATTGCTCTTGTACCTGTTTAAGTACCTTGCCAACTTACAGGAACAGTAAAATCTTGGTTTTGGTTCCCTGATTTTTCTGTCTGTTATCATGTTCAATATAGTACAATGCCTCTGAACAGCTGCTACCCCTAAGGCCTGGATCTGTCTTGCCACTGCCAGATCCACTGTCCTGCATATTAATTTAGCTTCACTTGAGACAAGGAGAGACCAAGTAGCTGTTCTGACAATATGCATCATGGATATACCAGGATGAGAACAGTGGGCTCACAGTGTATCACTTAAATGCCTTTGAATCAAAATGTAGTGTAATGCATTATTAAAGCTACTTACTTTTTCTGTGTTCTTGTCTCTAAAAAAAAAAAAATTAGACTTAAGGTACTAGAACAGTGCTGTTCTAAGAAGCTCCTCCTTTCTTCTCTTGAAGAAATATTTTGGCTTCCCTTTTGCAAATAATTTTTCTTCTGAGCTGTTCATGACTTGAATTGCTTCTGAATCTGTCATCCAAGTGTGTGCACACTAACCATTGCCTTCACTAGTTGGTGGAAAGGGACTTACAGAGTCTCTAATCTAAAACCTGTGTGGTAGGCAGTACTACCACCAATGCAAAAGCAAGTCAGCTGTGGCTTTTTCTACACGTTTGGATACAGACTCCAACATGTTTCTGGCTGACCTGTTCTAGCACTGCACCAACTTCTTAGTGAAAAAAATTTTCATACCAGCCAGCCTGAACAACCCAAGCTAGAAATTGTGGCCATCATCACTTCTTATATCACTTGCCATTGCCAACATGAGTTTGGGTTTGTTGCCTTTGCAACTCACCTTCGAGCAGCGGAAGGCTGATAAGAGATTGCCTCTTAAACTCCTCTTTGCCAAGCAAACAAGCCCAGCTCTGTTAACCTCTTTGTACATCACATCCTACTACCTTGGTAGCCCTCCACTGGACCCTCTTTAGTTCTTCCACATCCCTCTTGAACTTCAGGGGCAGGGAACTGCACACAACAGTCCAGATGTGGCCACACCACTGCTAAGTAGACAGGAATAACTTCCTTCAGTCTCTACCCATGTTCTTCCTATCTGTCTTATTCATGATCAGAGCTTATTGGTATCCACAGCAACTTCCAGGTCCTTTCAGTGGGGCTGTCCCTCAGCCAGTCAGTCCCCTGCCAGAATAGATGCATGGGGTCACTCTGCCCTGGTACAGAACTACACTCTCCTTCCTAAACTTCACAAGGTGCCTGTTGACCCAGTCCTCTCATTTCTCAAAGTCCCTTTGGATTGAAGCTCTGTTGTTCAGCATGTCAATTGCTCACCCTAAATTATTATCATCAAAAATTTACTAGTTCCTTTTTCCTGTAGGATGACTTAAAGACAGTTATTCTCATCAAAGATATAGTCTATCCATTAAGCTATATGACTTTGTACCTATCCAGACAGACACCTAAATGCATCTGATCTTCCTGCTGTGAACCACACTGAGGCTAAAATACAAGAGCAGCTTTGAATGCTTTATTCATAGGAACAAAAGAATAAAACTATCTGAGCCAGAAGTGGCCAAATACCACAGAAGCAGAAAACTGTGGGTAGCTGCTATGGATATCAAACCCCTGAACCTTCTTTGGCAATGAGCAGCCAGAGCTGTTTAAGGCACTAGTACTCATGCTAGGAAATGAAAGAGCTTTTTATTTGGTTTTCTCTGAATATAGACATTAACTTCTGCTGGGCTGTTTGCATTAGGTTAATATTTCTGTAGTGGACAGGTGTTAATATGAGCTGTGAGTGTCTGCTGTCTGTCTCTAGCCCTGTAAAGAGCAGAGCGTGGCGCTGTAAATATTGGTCCAGGCAGGGAAGTGTTTGTACAGTCCTCCTTTGTGCTGCCTCCTACAGTAGTACTCTGATAGTATTCCTTACAAATGACCCAGGATCAGCTGTAAGAGCCTCAGAATCTTCTGCATTGCACAGTAACATGCTCTGATTTTGACTGAGGAAGTGTAGTGATCAAATCCTGAAAAAAGCAGCAGAAGCACCAGCGTGCTATAATCGTCATAAGATTAGTACTACAAAAAATAAGGTACAACTGAGTAACTCAGCACATACTACAAACAAAACACTTGTTTGGTCAAACCCACTCTTCACTGGTTTTGGCAGTCGGATGTAGAGAAGAAATGCCTAGAACATGGTGAATGGATTTCTTGTTTCAGAGAGGATCCCGCGTGCACCTCACACACCATCTATGATAAGGCGTAACATAGATGTGGCCTGACATGTGTCCAAATCTGATGAATGAATTCTTAATGGGTTAGAGGAAAAAATTCCATGTGCTGCATCAGGTCCTTCATAGCTTGAAAGCAATATGAAGATGAACTGGGATGGTTCCAATGAATTTCAAGAACATGAGATTTGGTGCTAGTATTTTCAATGAGGCAGCTGGAGTGTAATCTGCACTGCAAGGACCAGAAGATTTAGACTCATGAATGATAAAACAAAAATGAAAAGCAAATTAAGGCAGTGTTCCAGGGAGGGGAGGAGGGGGGAGCAGTGAGGGGAGGAAATGTACAAATCTATACTGGTCATGCTGCCTGTAATGTACTGGGAGGAAGAGAGAGTTCCTACAACTGCTGTAAAAGCAGTTGCTCTCTTTGGCTGATGATTCTCAGTGTAACTGTCAAAACCTCCATGAGGATGAAATAATGATGAAACAGGCAATGCAAGAGGAAAGATGGTTCACTCCAGAGTTAGAGGCAAGTTCTGTCTTCATGGGATTCAGTCGAAACAAAATGCAGCTCTGTAATAACATTGGCTCTAGTTCTGTAAGGTAACTGATTGCCTACTTGACCATGACAGACTAGTCTACTGAATGTTTCCCTCAGCTCTTTTGAAGCGACAGCCCATCACTCATACATGTGCAGGGGTAATGCCCTCCGACCAGTTGCTGAGGAGCAAACCCTCTTTAGATGCTAGGAAAAGAGTGCAATCACATGAATGCGACTGCATAGCTCTGGACTAAAAAAATTTGCATGCAAATTGACTTCCTTGATGAGTTTGGGCAACTCTGTGCCTCAAGATCCCATGTGTAAATGGTAACAGTTCTCAGGAGCTTGTGTTTAAGTGAGTGTGTTTAAGTACTTAAGTGATGATATATAGCCCAGGTACTGCTTAGCCTTGTGAATAGAATTGTACTTACTGCAGTAGGTGTTGACAAGATGCTGTGGACAAATCTGCCAGAGCAAGAAGGAAAGGAACAAGGTGTCCAATTTTTGCATGTGTTTAAGCCCTATGCAACCTTGATGCACAAGGTTAACACTTCAATTTTAGGTAAAACAAAATACTGGCAAAGATCTGTCAAGAATTCACTTACTATGAGCCTTAGTCACATATCTATTTCATCACGGGACCTGGTGACATCACTAACCCAAAAATCAGCCAGGACCTATCTGAACCTGCAAAGAGCAACAAAGATAACCGAAACCATGGAAGTGGTGCTAAAAGCTGAGGAAATCAGATCAGACCTGATCACTGTTTCTGCAGCTGTTTGAAAGGGTCAAAGGCCTGGACCTTCCATGGAATTAGGAAACTGATTCCTGAGATATTATACATTACACTGGTAAATGACCCCCACAGGTCAGAGTTGGCCTATACAATTTCAAATGGAAAGAGTGATGAAAGCTCTGTTTGTGAGAGATTGGTAATTAACCAACTCTCTGAGGCCTGTAATGAGGTTACAGTGCTCCTCTGCATGTGTGTGGAGAGGGTGAATAACCAAATAACCTTGTATGTCGTGGGTCCCATGCAAAGACACATACAAGTATGCAAAAATTGAGAAAGACTATTCCACTGCAGTCATAGGCTGTACTGGCTACTGAAGTGTAATGAATTGGCCAACCCTTCACTGGATGTTAAGTTAGGGGTCCTCTACTTGGCCACTTGCCAAGGCAGCCTGAAAACACTGCTACAGCATTCAGCTTTAACATGGAAGGAAGAATTTTCCCTTTCCTTTTTTATCTACTGCAGAGCATGATTCAAAGCTGAGTTAATGAATAATTTCAGTGGGCTTTGGGTGAAGATTTATAATCACAGACTCAGAAAAAGAGTCTGGAAAGGAACTTGAAAGATCCTCTAAACTATTCTCTTGTACCAAGCTGGACTGACCTGTCCAGAGCTGTTCTTAAAGATCCCCAGTACAAACGATCTCTTCTTTTTTCTTCCCTCTCCACAAAAGTTGTTTTCCTGTTGTAGAAGAAATTGTATTGGTCCTTGACAAATCCATCTGGGAGACAAATAGCAAGCCTATTATTTTTGACACGCTAACAGATGGTTTATGTGTTCCAGAATTTTCCTAGAGCTTCGAAGTTAAGATTACTTGTTTATAGTCTTTCCTTTCTCAAGACACACACACTGTTTTCTCTTCTCCAGGCTTTTCTCTTGTGAGATGTTGGCTATCAATTCACTGAGTTTGGTGAAATCTGTCTTTGCCTAGGAAAAGCATAAAACCAGCAAAATAGAAACAGCAGACTAAGGATCACAGACTGACAATCACTACCATCCAAATTGTCCTTTATGTTAATATTCTCAAAAAGCTGTACCTGTCAGCTACAATCAGGTCTAGTGGAGCTTCCTCTCCTGTGGTTGTCATCATCATCTGTACTAAGAAATTCACTAACATGTTCTACAAACTTCCCGTACCACCAGTACTCCAGTAATGAGGGATGCCTGGGCAGCTGTAATCTCCCACTGCTGTGCACTAGATGATTCTGCTTGGGTTTACTGGCAGGCAGTCTGGAACATAAATGGTAGTGGCCAGTTTTCTTCCCTTTTAACAACCACTCAAATTGCTTAGAAAAGACCCTCCTACAATCTCAAAGCAAGTACACAAATCCACAACATAGAAGGCAACATCTCTTCTTCTTCTTCTGCCAGTTATTCCTCACAAGTTGCACACTACTGTATTAATATTCCAGCCATAGAAATCATCCAAACAGGTCTCTGCTGTGCCACAGTTATAATTTGGATCACAATTAAAACCTTTCAGATCCACTTGTTTATTCTTATAATTTCTCACAAAAACATAGAGAAGTTCACAGGACCAAGTCACTTCTGGGTTTTTTTATGTCTTCATTATAAGTAAACCTCTTTGCTCCTAGTTTTTCTTCAGTTTAACTACTCTGTTTCCTCCTCCTGAATGGTAACTGCAAACAATTCACTACAAAGTTAAAAAGGCTGTGTCCCATCCACCATTTTCCTTAAACTTCTCCAACTACTAGACTTTGGACTTTGAGCCATGGTGAGAATGATTTTTCTCTCCTCCTTAAGCATGAAGAGCCTCCAGTGTTTGTGGACAACTTGTTCACATTCAGAAGAATTCTGTCACAGCAGCTCCCTGCAGCAAGCAGAACTATTCCTTTTCAAAACCCAAGAAGAGGAGCGCACCACTGAATTGGATTGTGAATATTCAATGTGTTTGCACAGTTATTACCTTTTCTGTTGGGCTTTCCGGGCAGATGGGGTAGGTGTCTCTACTTGTGCAAACAATCAACCTACAAAAGATTTGCCTCATTTTCATGTACTAATGTTTGATGTGCATGTTGGACTGTTACTTTTTTGCATTGGTTAATTTGACCTTATGGTGCAAACTAAAAAGAAGTATCTGTTCAAAAAGAAGCACAGCTGCCTAAATGTTGAGTAGGCTCTCAGAAGTGCCATCCTTAGAGTGGGTACAGTCAAATAGCTCAACCAAGGCAGAGCCAGCAACAGGTAAGATACTGAAATAAGACCCTTCACAACAAAGTCAATAGGAAGAAGCCAGAAGGTCACTCATCCCTCCTGCAGACCAAAGAAGCACCAAGGGAATTTATTAAAAAAACAATCAGCATCTGTCCCCTCCAAGAACACTCCCCCTGTTTAAGACTTACTTTCTTTTATCAAAGTACACCTCTATGGGTGCTCCTCACTGAGCAATCACAGCTTTGCCCTCAGGGCTAGGATGTGGTATGAATTAATAAACAAAGTATTCCACAACCCCTTTCAAAAACGCCCCTTTTGAAATGTCCTTGCAAATCTTGCCTGGGCAGCGTGTCCCTGCACCGCCGGGCCCAGCAGCTGCCCCGGACGCTCTGGGGACAGCGGCAGTGGGCTGCCCCCAGCTCCTACCGCGCCACGGCCCTACCCCATCCCGCCACCCGTCCGACGGCTGCACGCCCTCCCCCGCGTCGCGGTTCCGAGCGGACCCNCAGGGCGGCGCGTCCCTCGTCCCGCTCCCGGCTGGCGGCGAGCGGCATCCGCTGCTCACGTTCGGGCGGCCGGCGCTCCTCCGGTGCTGGGCGGGCCCACGGCGCGTCCCGAGCTCGGGGCTCCCGGCCGCTGCCCATCTCTCCCTTCCCCGGCCACCGGCTCCGGCTGCCGCGANCAATCTCAAAGCAAGTACACAAATCCACAACATAGAAGGCAACATCTCTTCTTCTTCTTCTGCCAGTTATTCCTCACAAGTTGCACACTACTGTATTAATATTCCAGCCATAGAAATCATCCAAACAGGTCTCTGCTGTGCCACAGTTATAATTTGGATCACAATTAAAACCTTTCAGATCCACTTGTTTATTCTTATAATTTCTCACAAAAACATAGAGAAGTTCACAGGACCAAGTCACTTCTGGGTTTTTTTATGTCTTCATTATAAGTAAACCTCTTTGCTCCTAGTTTTTCTTCAGTTTAACTACTCTGTTTCCTCCTCCTGAATGGTAACTGCAAACAATTCACTACAAAGTTAAAAAGGCTGTGTCCCATCCACCATTTTCCTTAAACTTCTCCAACTACTAGACTTTGGACTTTGAGCCATGGTGAGAATGATTTTTCTCTCCTCCTTAAGCATGAAGAGCCTCCAGTGTTTGTGGACAACTTGTTCACATTCAGAAGAATTCTGTCACAGCAGCTCCCTGCAGCAAGCAGAACTATTCCTTTTCAAAACCCAAGAAGAGGAGCGCACCACTGAATTGGATTGTGAATATTCAATGTGTTTGCACAGTTATTACCTTTTCTGTTGGGCTTTCCGGGCAGATGGGGTAGGTGTCTCTACTTGTGCAAACAATCAACCTACAAAAGATTTGCCTCATTTTCATGTACTAATGTTTGATGTGCATGTTGGACTGTTACTTTTTTGCATTGGTTAATTTGACCTTATGGTGCAAACTAAAAAGAAGTATCTGTTCAAAAAGAAGCACAGCTGCCTAAATGTTGAGTAGGCTCTCAGAAGTGCCATCCTTAGAGTGGGTACAGTCAAATAGCTCAACCAAGGCAGAGCCAGCAACAGGTAAGATACTGAAATAAGACCCTTCACAACAAAGTCAATAGGAAGAAGCCAGAAGGTCACTCATCCCTCCTGCAGACCAAAGAAGCACCAAGGGAATTTATTAAAAAAACAATCAGCATCTGTCCCCTCCAAGAACACTCCCCCTGTTTAAGACTTACTTTCTTTTATCAAAGTACACCTCTATGGGTGCTCCTCACTGAGCAATCACAGCTTTGCCCTCAGGGCTAGGATGTGGTATGAATTAATAAACAAAGTATTCCACAACCCCTTTCAAAAACGCCCCTTTTGAAATGTCCTTGCAAATCTTGCCTGGGCAGCGTGTCCCTGCACCGCCGGGCCCAGCAGCTGCCCCGGACGCTCTGGGGACAGCGGCAGTGGGCTGCCCCCAGCTCCTACCGCGCCACGGCCCTACCCCATCCCGCCACCCGTCCGACGGCTGCACGCCCTCCCCCGCGTCGCGGTTCCGAGCGGACCCGCGACCCCCGCGGGCGGACCCACCGAGCTCTCGGGGGGCAGCGCACCCCCTCCCCCCCCGCCCCGTGCCAGCTCTCGGGGCGGGCCGGGCCGCGGGGCGGCGCTCGCC
>VXBL01009964.1:146402-174829 GCA_013400195.1 Aramus guarauna
GGCTGCCGCGAGCGGCGGGCGCCCCGCTGCCCCGGGCGCACGCGGGCGGGGATGACCCTGCTTTTCAAACCAGGAAAGGCGCGCTGCTGCTTTGACCTGAAACGCGAATTGCGAATGCGGCTGTGACCAAACTGGAGGGACGCGCTGGGGAGGGGAAACGATTGTCCTCGAGGCGAGGCTTGAGGAGGTGACGGAGGACGCCTTGCTGCTCTCTCGCAGCAGAGCGGGGCAGATGCCAGGAGCTGATCCCTCAACGTGGCAGAAAAGGCACAAAGCGAACATTTGCTCTGGCTTGGACCTCTCTTAATAGATCCTTGCTGTACCTCTCACACTGACTTTGTTGAGAGCTTGTTTTCATACCTGCCTTCCATGCATTCCCCCCTCCCGAAATGCTTCAGGCTGATAGTTTTCTGAGATGAGGCTTAGTTTGCAAACACGAATCCAAGGAGCTCCTGCAAAGATGCAGCTGTTTGTTCTACTCTGCCTTCTACTATCACCAACTCACAAGAGCTGAGGTTAGAAATTATTCCTCTTTCCAGATCCCCTCTTGTGCAGTCTTCATGGCTGATGTGACTAGAAATATGGAAATTACCAAACTGCTCTGAAGCCTTCCTAGAGCCTGGCTATGGCATGTCAGTGCTTTACATTCAGAAAAAACTGCAGCTGCTGAATATCACAATGACTGCTATAAAAATGGGCTATTGCACTGAGAGCTCAGTAGCACTTGCAGCCACATGATTACAATAGATTTCCCACAATTTTGCATGTCCAAATACTAATGCTTCTTTGATAACGGTGTTTAATAAAGGAAAAGTTTCCCTTCTGCAATTGTCCTCTCTATCAATAGCATGGTGCACCAAGGGCATGAAAATAATACACACACATATATATATATGACAGGACATGGAAAATTCATTAAGGTTGTGTCTAGGTGTAACAGCTAACCAAAACCCATTGTGCTAGGTAAAAAGCATTTCTGATGAGAGATTTGTTTTTCAGGGAGTTTACAAAGTCATACAGTCTCTATGGAACAGTCAGATGAACAAAGTACAGTAAGTTGCTAGAAAAGCAAAGAAATTTGTACAAGTGAGACAGAGACACCTAGATAGTATTACTGGGCTGTAGGAAAAGTAGAAAGTTTGAGAAGCAGAGTGGCATAGAATTATGCAACCTACTGCTTACAGCAAATAAATTGATGAAGCCAGCAAAAGTGAAGGAAGCGAGAGAACAGATTAGATGGTGAAGATGGTGTACTAGGTAATATGAGCTGTACCAAGATTTTTTTCTAATCTGTAGTAAAGGCAGACTGAAATAGTACTACTGTACCTGCTGAACAAGAGAACGATAGGTAAGATCATGTACACAAAGGACATTAAAGGTAGACGTAAGGCTCAGCACAGTCATTTCCTAAAACCAGCCAAGCAATATTGTCCTGAAGGGAAGAAGCATACTAGCCTATATATGAATTTTATTAGCAGTCTTGTTCCAGATCTTCATTGTACTTGTACTGTAAACACAAATTCATATACTACAGAAAAGAAGAAAGATTACAGACTGAATCCACCTACCTGTGGTGTACCCCAGTATTACCCTTAGGAGACAACAGTCCAAATAAAAAAATTTAAAAAGCTGGAAAAAAGTCTAGTTTAAAAGATTATATTGTTAAATTGAGATTATTTAATAATTCCACATAAGGTGGTGCATGTGTGTGTGCATATATATATATATATAATCAATGCATGTGTTATGCAAATATACACACACAGAAAAAGTGAGAGTTCACAATCAACCAACAGATGAAGCTTGGCAGGTCAAGCCTGCATCCCAGCATTTTTGGCAGGGATTTCAGGGACTGGGTTCTATATACTTAAATTGATTGCATATCAGCACTTCTATATGAAACTACTTGCATCTTATGTTACAGATTTTTTCTATTATGCAAAAAATACACATTCTTAAGTTTCCCGGCTCAGTGAAGTAGTTGCTTTTACACCCTACAAATGGCTTTCTCAGTACATCTCTTAATAACCAGTATATACTTTAGCAATGGCAGCAGCACTGACTCACAGGACACAGTATGGTGTTGCTATGTACTTATTGCACTGCGGTTTTCATTACCCAGACAGAAGAGCTTCTTCAAAGCAGGTCTCAGCAACACCAAGGTTTCCACAGGGATTTACTGCTCCATAAAATACAGAGCCATCTCTGATCCTGGCCAAGTTCAAAGAGTTATGTGTGGTAAAAAAAGGTTTTATTAAACAGAATTATTTTTGAGACTTTTCTTTAACCTTTTGGTCCCTCTTTCATACATTAATACTCATCCTTTTGTTTCTAAATGGAGATACCTCTTGTTCCTTTCTACTCCATATGAAAGACCCCAACCAGTTCTGCCTTTTGAGAGGGGGCCTTACTGGTTATAGGATGCCTACAGAACAGTGACAAGGTGTTTGTGTGCCATTCATCATGATTGTAATCCTAACAATCTTTTCCCTACTTGACCAGGAGACCTCCTGGCTCTGCCAAGGAGTGACTGCATAGCAGCAGAACAGCTGTGCCTCTCAGACTCTACCTGCAATGCCACCTACAGGACCCTGGAAAACTGTGCCCTTGCTAAGACTCGCTTCTTTCCACTGGATCATGATAGCAGGGTTAGATGTCTGAATGCAGAGCTAGGCCTTGGAAATAGCTCTTTGCTGCACTGCAGGTGTCACCGACGCATGAAGAGACAGGAGCACTGCTTACGTGTTTTCTGGACCGTTCACTCCAGCATGACAGATGGTGAGATGAAATAATATGAATTTACAAGGTTCTAAGTAAGGCTCACCCCTGTCCCCCATACGAAAACAACTGTGAAAGGCCACTTCCCAACACTGCAGGCATCGCTTTGGAACCGCATCTCCTAGTGAAGTGGAGTCATTACTGCTCTGTTTGATAAGCAAACCGATCCAGTCTGGGACCAGCCTTTCAAATACACCAGGGACCCTAAGAAACAAAGATAGCTACTCTGAAACAGTTAGATTTAGTGCTGTGAGGGGAAACTGCTGTGAAAATCGCCTCAAAATGGTCACATCTGTCCATCATTGAAAACGGACATGTGATTATGACACACACTGCAATGGCATCCTTGAGCATGGTGCTTCTTTCCAGCTTTAGTGGGATGCTTCTACCTGGCCTCCTACTAAAGACCACCTATGCTGCCCATGTCCTCACTTGTACTGGGGCTGAAACAAACCAAATGACAACATATCCCAAATTCCACTCAGAGGAAATCTGAAGATAAAATGTAATGATGTTTTTATACAGTGATACTTTTGCATCTCCAGCAGAACCATTCTTGGCATTTGGCTTTGAGCAAGACAGAGCATCTCTGAACTCCAGCCTGAGGAAACAGCCAGGCACAAATTTAAAAAAAAAAAAAAAAAAAAATAAAAGAAACTAGTCCCAAAGCATTTCTACCACTACATAAAATATCTTGTATCTTGCCTAGGTTATTTCAATTTGGAGACCTCTCCTTATGAGAATCCAGCAAATGAAGAACACTGGAAGACAGATTACAATAGACTGGCAGCTCTGTTATCAGGTAAGGATTGTAATGGTTACATGATATAATGCTGCCCTTTCTTATCTTTTCAGGGGCTGAAAATTATTAAGAACAATTTGGGCTAATGGCCCCTTTAATCAGAGGAACGTCTGCTCTGCATACTTGCCTAAATTTGTCCCCCATACCAAGTACAAATATAGCCACAGATCCAGGCCCATGAAACAGGGAATAACCCACAATGATGCACTTTCTGAAACGAACACCTTAACATGAACCAATAAAAAACATGATTTTGTAACTAATATAACTGCAATGTCATACTACAGGCACATAGCAGGACTGCTTTGCTTTGTTGTTTTTGACATTCCCAATCTGACCATCAAGCAAAGGCTATTCCTGTTTCTGCACAGAATCTCTTCTGGAGACTTGCTTCATTGTTTCTGGGTTTCTTTTGGCTTTTTAGGCTCACAGTTAGCAGGAGATGCAACAAATCCATGCCTGAAAGCAACTCATGTCTGTAATCTGAGCAAGAAGTGTGTTCGTCTGCGCACAGACTATGCCTCTATCTGCACCAAGGGAGCAGGAAGTGAGGACATGTGTGACCGTCGCAGATGCCACAGAGGGCTAAGGAATTTCTTTGAGAAAGTCCCTGAGGATTTCACCAAAAGGATCCTATTCTGTCCATGTCAAGATGAACTTTGTGGAGAACGACGCCGGAAAACTATTGTTCCCGATTGTTCCTTTCAGTATAACACCAAACCCAATTGCCTCTGGCTTCTGGACTCCTGCTTAGAAGACCATATCTGCAAGTAGGTCTGGCAGCAGTGGACATTATCCAAGAGAAGAGAGCAGCATAGACACTCATAGTCTTATTTTCCTTCCTACAGGTCCCGACTGGCTGACTTCCAACAAAACTGTCAACCTGCGGACATGTCTCCAGATGGTTGCTCTCAGCACAACTATGCTGCATGCCTACAGGCTTACATGGGGATGATTGGTAAGTGCTCTCCACAGATACAGGGTGGATGCTTTCAGGCCACAAACTTGCAGGCATATTCTGATTCTGCGAAGGACCATCTTGCTCTCCTGCAGGAGACAGTGCTCAGTATACCAATGAATATGCCTTAGCCTAATTAATGTTAGTGCTCACTCTTGCTTCTGAGGTAAATGCAGCCCAGAGAGAATTCTTCCATGGCATTTATCACTCTACTTTGTCCCATTCTCTGCTGTCAAGTCAGCAGCACTTGCTTGAGATTTTTAAGCACATGTTTGCATCATCAGCTGGTGCAAAGTGCTCTAAATCCCTGACCAACAGGGCTCTGCGGGCCTGTATGAATGAAGTCATTCCTGCTGCAGGAGTTACATACCAGTCACAACAGTGATTAAACGTGACATTTCCTCACTGCCTGACTTTTAGACGTCTGATGGTTTCTTAGTGTTTTACACACTATCTTCTCAGACCCAGCCAGAACATGGTACTACCAGCTGTTTGAAGGAAGGTCATCTTTGGTTTTAGGCATTCACTGCCAACCTGCTAATACTTTTTCAGAGTGGCTCAAAAGAAGAGCTGTGAAGCAGAGCAATATCTCAGAAGCTGTAAATCTAGACTATACATTCTGGTTTTCCAGATGTCTTTGCTGGTTTTGTGCTAAATGAACTCTGGCTGAATAGCACACTGCAGGTGTGCAGCATTCATTTGGCAAAAGGTGTTTGGCCACACAAAGTTGCCAGCTACACAAGAAGTAAGAGTGCCTTTTGCTGCCATATGCCAGTTCTGCATTTGAGTCCCTGCAGATGCTTCACATCCTTCAATCTAATGCTTGCACTAAAGCTTCAGTTATCAGTATACCTCGCCATCAGATTGCCTGAGTCAGGGGTAGCAATCTTCACATTTTCTCACAGCCCAGCAGACTTCATGTAGATTCACCAGGCACCTTGCAGGCACTCCTCACCTCTCCTGGGTAACATGCATATCACAATGGAAGGCTTCTGCCTCCAGGGAAGCATTCCCTTTAGTATAACAGGACTCACTATGCTTCTTTCACTTGGTGAGGTAAATCCTGATTCCAGTTTCTGGGGGTTTGGGACAGGCACGCCCATGACACCCAACTACGTCAGTAACTCCAGCGTGGAGGTCTCCCTGTGGTGTACATGTGAGAGCAGCGGAAACCAGAAGGAGAAGTGTGACCAGATACTTGGCATGTTTGAGAGCAACAAATGCCTTGGTAAGCGTCATTCATATCACAGAAGAGAAACAGCTCAGCACAGGGAAATTCAAATCCTGTTGATTTCAAGACCCTACATTGCATTGCTCTTGCATATAGTTCTGTATTCTTCTGCATTGTCTCCACGATCTCTTATCCAACCTATGGGACGAGCCTGGATCTGCTCTCAGAAGTGTTTCTGTATCTTTTGGCAATGCTTCTGTTCATCTCAAACAAGATGAAGCTATTTCCAAACAGCATTCAAATGAAGAGGTTGCAAAAAGATTACAAGGGGAGATCAGACAGGCTGTATCCATAGGTTGCTGAATAACCATAGCATTGCACCAGGATTATGGGGTTGGGGTTCCCCTTCTCCCCCTCCTTTCTTATGCTCACCTTTGGCCCTCACTTACTTGGTCAAGATAAGTAGCTCCTGACATAACCCTGTTAATAGATTCAGCAGCATAGCAGTTAGAAAAATCCTGCTATATGCAACTATGTAATCCTAAGTCTGTATTTCTTTTATCTCCCTAGCATTTTAGCAACAGACTTTAATAAGATTTAAATATTTTATGTTTGTAAAAGCTTCCAAATTGTACCAAAGAAACCAGCATCATTAGCTAAATGATTAATATTAAAACCTATCTCCTGCTGTATAGAAAAGCCTCACACCCAGCACTATATATACACCTAAAACCTAAACATCCCATCTGAGATACTACATACTTGCCCTTACAAAATGGACAGCTGGGAAAGTCCCAGAGGGACCCAAAAGTCCTCAAGTACAGTGCGAATTGCCTTTGCAGTGTGCTCAACCTCAGAAACAAGCCCACAAACTAACAGGCCATTCACTGAACAGAGAATGTGTATTTTCTAAATCGAAGCCATAGAGCCCGTATTTCCTAAAATAGCTTCCCTATACTTCTGTTCACTAGACTCCAAGGAATGCTCAAGAAAAGTGCAATAAGACTCTTGCTTTACTTCTGTTTGCAGAAAATACCATTTGGTCTCAAATGCAACTGAAGCAGACAGCTCTAGAAAGACAGGAAGACTTATTTTATTCATCTTCCCTAAGCTTCCAAGGGGACAGTGCCAGCACATCTCTTGCTTCAGAAATGTCCCAGGTATGCATCGATTTGTTGCCTCCACAAAGCAGCGAGTCAAGTGGCCTAGAGATGGTACTTGAAAAACCTTGGATCCAGAAATGTGTGATTTTGGACATCAAAGCAAGGGATGCCACACGCATGCAGAACCCCGGACCACTTTACCTTAAGCTATTCCCTCCACAGACAAGCAGAAATAGGAGGCCATGCTGCCTGGCCACAGGAGTTTCCTATTGTCTCATGTTAGTGCTCAGAACTTTAGGCTCTGTAGCAAGATGTTTGAGCACAAATGTGTCTAACTGGGATTCATTCCTCCTTTTCATTTCCTAGGTGGCTGAAGGGAAGACACAGCGAGACATCTCCAAACACAGCAGTATGCCTATGGCCTCCTCCGTATATTCTGGAGCTGCTATTTTTTGGCCATCTCTGGCTCTGTTCCTGCCCCTGTTGCTGAGCCCACGTTAACTTGACATAAATGGCATCTTTCCTTCCTATATTATTAATCTTATTCCATATCCAGGCACCTCCCACTATTGATTTACCTTTGGGAAACAGAAGGCTTCCAGAAAAGAGGAATGCAACAACCTTAACCCAGAACGGCAGTCACTGAAAACCTCCCCCCAATTTTTCCCAATCAGTTTGCACTGAGCTCTGCGATATGGTGCCCACCATTGCTTCTGCCATGTTAGTATTTTGAGTTACAGTCAAGCTAATATTCCAGCACAATATTTTAAGACAAAGGTCTGAGTTCTGTCAGAACTTGTGCAGGGTTCAGTTTCTGATTGCAGGGAGACACCTGACACAGTGCGTCCTACCACCCCACCTTCTGGAGGTCTTCCTCAGGCATACAATTATAGAATGGTTTTGGTTGGAAGGGACCTCAAAGCCCATCTAGTTCCAATCCCCCCTGCCATGGGCAGGGACACCCTGCACCAGCCCATGTTGCCCAAAGCCCCATCCAACCTGGCCTTGAACACCTCCAGCATTGGGGCATCCACAACTTATCTGGGAAACCTGCTCCAGAGTCTCACCACCTTCACTGTAAAAAATTTCTTCCTTATGCCCAATCTAAATCTACCCTCTTTCAGTTAAAGTCGTTGCCCCTTGTCCTGTCACTATGGACCCTCGTAAAAAGTCTCTCTCTGCCTTTCTTATGATCCCCCTTTATACATTGAGAGGCCACAATAAGGTCTCCCCAGAGCCTTCTCTTCTCCAGGCTGTCTTCACCAACTGTCTCAGCCTGTCTTCACAGGAGAGGTGTTCCAGCCCTCTGAGCATCTCTGTGGCCTCCTCTGGGCCTGCTCTAATGGGTCCGTGTCTGGCTTGTACTGGGCATCCCAGAGCTGGACGCAGGACTCCCAAGTAGGGTAGGGCAGAGTAGAGGGGGAGAATCACCGCTCTCGACCCGCTGGCCACACTGCTTTTTATGCAGCCCAGGACATGATATGGCTTTCTGGGCTGCAAGCGCCTATTGCTGGCTATGTCCAATGTTGCATCCACCGGTATCCCCAAGTCCTTTTCTGCAGGGCTGCTTTCAACCCATTCATCCCACAGTCTGTATTGATACTAGGGATTGTCCCAACCCAGGTGTGGGACCTTGCACTTGACCCTGTTGAACTTAATGAGGTTCACCTGGGTCCACTCCTCAGGCCTGTCAAGGCATAGAGAACAGCATACCGTCCTAAAGACGAAGTTCATACTCCAGGGTGGATTGCAAGGAAAGCTCAGTAAACATACACATAAAGTCCCTGGTAAACAACAGTTCTGGATTACTTTCAGTTCCTTTTTCAAATCCATTCTTTTAAGTACAGGAAAAAAACACCCTAGATCAAGGACACTGTACTGCAGTTTATATTCTTGCTCCTTTCTGGTTTGCCCCTTGCAACATACATATATCATCCAATATGACAGCTAGCAATAGACTTGGCTTTTGTGGGTTAAGATGCATTTCTGTGCTCAACTCCAGCAAATTTAGTCTTAGGTAGCAAAGGATGACCTTACCTGGCCGCAGGATGATCCTTCTTGGTAATGCTTAGAGAATACATATAGCTCATTGAAGCTGTATTGACCACAAAACCCCTGGGACGTTCAGTTGCAAAAATCTCTGGGAGCTGCAATGACCTTGTACCTCTCCGCAGACTCAAGTTGTCATTATGCCCTTCCACGCTGCCTACCCAATCTCATCTTCCTTTGCTGCCAAACTCTATTTCATGACCTGTTTATTCTGAGTGTAAATGTGTGCACTGTGTAACTGCTGTTATTTTGTACTGCATTTGCCTGTTAAAATGTGGTGTTAAGTGAATATTGATTTCCAAGCATAGGTTAATAGTCCACAATCAATTGTGTGCAAGACTTGCTTCATCAGCCAGCCTACGCTTTCAGGATAGCTAGAAACTCAGCTCAACACAGCTCCTCTGCGCATACATGTAGTGGCCCTTGCTCATCCTACGAGATACAACACATCTGAACAATATTATACACAGCCAAACAATATTACAATCCTGAATAGGTGCAGAACAGGTGGGTATTTCTTTTTACCCTGTGCTTTATCTGTTGCAAGGAAAGTACCAGATGGGTAATATGCTGTGGTTCCCAGTCACTGTCAGACACCTTATTACAGAATCTTACATTGTTGCTTGTATCAGAGTAGTTGTCCTTCTGCAGCTGTAATATTGCCACTTCAAATTCCAGCCTTCTCTTTACTTCCTGGGCAGGTAGGGCAAGGAAATCATTGTATGGAGCAGAACCATCTCCTCTGTCGCACAGAGAAGCAACATCTTATTTCCATGCAGTAGGAACAAATATCATGCCTTCTTAATTAAGAGGAGTACAAATGCTGGTATTTCCAATTACCTACTGAAATATGGCTATTTGGATCAAGACACAGCACTATTTCCACATGTTTGCTACCATTCTTTAATGAAAAGAGAGTCCATGTTACCATATTCAAATATCTATATTAGATCTATCATCCATATGGTGGGATGTGTCAAGACTCTTGACTGTAGTGCAATAGTGCCTCTTATCTCCAGAATTTAGTAGAGAGTGTCAGGGAAGAAGAAAATGTTCTTTCCAATATTCCACAAATCAGTGAGAGTATTTGTGAGAATAATTAAATAGATTTCCCTGAGCCATCTGTACCACACACACAATGTACTGCATTCATCTTCCACCTATCTGCGCTGTGATCTTTCCTCTTTCCCCACTTTAGTGCTCTAAGGTTGATAGGGGAAAAGGTATTACCATTTTGTTGTTCACACAGACAGCACTGTGGATCTTTAGTCCCTTACCCCTACTATGAAGGTTACTGATGGTAATTGCAGCCTCCTGTCATGTCTTGTGTTACATCGGAAAATGCTTGACACTCAGACAAATCCTAGTCTAGACTGAAATTAAAGCAAAACCTGTCAGTTTGGGTTTTTCTCCAAGCGGCCTATGTCCCTTTCGCATGTACATATGCATCTTTATCTACATGTCTGCCTCTTAGGCTTGGTTCACCAATAACTGCAAACAAAATTCAGCTCTAAATACACCTACGTTCATAGGTACTCACACTGCTATGAGTACAAACCCATTTTCACTTAGACTTTTGTAACACCTGATCTCTAAATATCACAGTTATTCAACTACACAGCATACATGCATGCACGAGTATAACTAGTACTGAGAAATATCATGCCAGTATCAGTTCAGTTAGCACCACCAATGTTTAAAGACTGGCACAGTTACCTAGACCAATTCAGAACAGTTCTTACTAACCATACTATACGGCAATTCACAAAACCCCCTCAGCTTCTGTTCCCCAGAAATTGGAATACCACATCCTGTGAGTACCTTTGGTCTAAACACAAAAATAATCTAATATAGTCTTAACATTGAGCTCTCAGCAAGCGTATAAAAGGAGGGAACATTCTAATTTTAACGTAGATTATTTTTAAAAGTGTAAGATAATGCTAAATCGCACTAATAAAATTTATCTCGCAACTCAAGTGGTCTCCTGCCTTCCTTTGCATTTAATAGAAGCTATACTCCTTGTCTCCTACTACTGGAGGCATTATGGGAAAGAAACATAAAGAACAGTTAGAATCTCTTACAAAGCAATCCTCACAACAACTTTTACAGACATCACTCACTGTCAGGTAATGCAGATGTGGCTTCTACAATACTGACATAGCTTTAGATCCCTTAACATCATCAAATGTAGCATCTGTAAGGGGCGTTCGTATAGTCCTTCTCCAGCAGTGAGCTTAGTCACTTCCTTAGCTAAGTTGTTTCTTACATGAAAAGTGAGAGAAGCAATATGCATTTCTTGCCCGAGGTCGTAAGCAAGGCGATGCCAGAGATAAGCCTTGAATTTGAAGTCCAAATTTATGGTGTCCTTGCCTCGCTACAATCATTCCACTGCCTCCAACAAATGCATATGTTTCAGCAAGAATCAAGTGACTGCAGTTTTCCTGTTGAAGGGGGATACAGTATGTATCACAGATGAGGAAAAGCTAAGCTTTACTTCAAACAGTAATTCCTGGCTACTGATCCCTGGCATGTCTCTTAAAATCTGCTGACAATAAAAGGTAACTTTGAGTTGACAACACAACACCACAGGTTCAGCACCTATAAAGAATGATTCAATACATCTGAAAAATCACAAGTCACTGTATTTGCTAAAACGATAGGCAACTTTACAGAAGGACAAGGAAGAACACTTTCAAAGCAATCTTTGAGGTGTCCAGGAGCCAGACAGCTTTTGGGGACAACAGTGAAGAAGCAGGAAACCAACCAGCATCACTGAGCTGAACAGGATCATTCAGCACTGTTATGGAATCAAAACCAGATGCTATTCCCCCATCGAAACAGATACTGGTAAATACCATCAGAGGCTAATCACTTCTACCTTAGGGATTTTGTGGCTGAACCTTTTTTTCAGATGAAGGAGAGAGGGTTGAGTCTGAGCTTGGTTTAGTCTCTAATGGAAGCTCTTCTTATAGGTGATTAGCTTTCCTCCAGGAAGTGACTTGGTATTTGGGTTTCTTGCAAACCCCAGGGTTAGCAGAGGTCAGGGGATGCAGCACTTTCTCCAAGTGCCTTCATGAAAATAGCCCCACATACTTTCCATTTACAGCTGATCACCTCCATTATCCCCAGGCTAGGAGGAGATGATCAGCAATTGTTAAGTGCTTGAATCAGACTAATAGCTCACTGCTAATTCCCCCAGTAATGTGAATCTAAATTCCTGGTAAACAAACTGACTGCTTTTCACACACAGGGATGAATGCCAAAAGCCTAATATTAGAGCTCTAGAGCTAAAGCTTTTAGAGCAATCCTGTCCACTCAAAGATGTTTAATGACATTATATTATGTACTAAATAATTAGAAAATGAAGGCCCACTTGGAATCAATGGGTTACTGTCTAATTAAGATGAAAAAGGGGCTCTACCCTGTTTTAAACAAGTTTATACTAAAATGGTGTACCTGATAAATGGCGCTGATAACTATGTCTTTACCTTTGGGCAGAACAAGGCAGCCATTAAGCTAGCACAAAATAATTCTGTGATTTTTGGCTCATCTTTCTTCTTATTGGTCCCACCTGTTTTCCTGTAAGGCATGAGATTCAGCTGTTCTCCCCCTCTCGCCACCAGATGACAAAATTTATTAAGCAACATTCAAATAGCTTATCCTGATGGACAGAAAATCATCTTTGGTCTGTTGTATTGCATGGCCAGAATCACTGAGTTCACACCACTAGATGCTTGAAGAGCTAAGGGATGTAGACTCGAGCCTCTAGAAGCACTTTGCAAGTGAGCTACTGAGCTTGAGAACATGGGAGAATATTACTGTTATCTCTGTGTGTAGATGAAAAGACTGAGAAACGTTCTACTGACTATGTGACTGAATTAATTAGTAAATTAGTAATTAGTTAATTAGTAGTAATTAGTAATTAGTTAATTAGTAAATTAGTCTTCAACTGAATTACATCTCAGCAACCTCTGATCAAAATAAAGAGCAAAAAGTATAGAAAAGCCCTAAACAGAGTTACAGCAACTGGAACTATGTATCTAATGATTTTTATTCCACTTTCATTACACCACACACACATATACTTTGTTGCATATATCATCCCCTGAAGATAGTGCAAGAATAAAACAGTTGCATGAGACTTCAGTTTGCTTTCTCCTGCCACAACCATATAGGATTCCACATTCATATCCGAAGTTAAGTCAAAGATTTTGATCTTTATGTTCCCATCTTCCTCCTTCCATACTATACTGCTCAGTAAGGAAATCAGAAGTGTTTTCCTGTAACGAAGCTTCTTGTTCTAAACTGTGTCCATTCCTACTCCTACCTTTTTGGCATTTGGTCAGCAGGGAACATTACATGGAAACATCCGCATTGCAACACATACAGAGCCAAAATAAAAATTTTGTTTTACAGTGACATATTCAGCAAGAAAAAGCTGCAAGCTGTTATATAATGCTGGAATTGCTGTTGCAGATAAATTCCCCTGGCATCCACAAACGACTAATTTAAACTCCACCGAAATAAAAACATTTTGTCCATTATTGTGAGACATATAAATCATAACACATTTTTTCCTCAGAAAAAACAAGTATTATGTGACAGATTATATGCATGAACTTGTGACTGTGATAACAGGAGATTGAACCTGATGACACAGGAGGTTCCTTGCAGTCTTAAGTTCCTAAAAAAGCAAATGAAAAATTTTCAAAACTGTTTTCCTGCAATATTTGTCCTATTTTAGTTATTCTGGCTTTGTTCTTACAATATTGGGCATTACAGTGGACTATAGAAAGGGTGATCCCTCCCAGATTTCTCTTAAAATATCTAGCACTCAACAGTTAAAAGCAGAACATAAACAAAATGTGTTTTCTCCTAAGAAAAGGACACTATTAAACCCAAGCTGACTTCAAACCTACATGTCAATTTAGAATTCCACATCAGAGATTTCACCATAGGCTCTTCAAAAAATGCCAAGGACTTTCAAGAGCTGTGGGACATCAGTTATAATTCAGTGCTTCCTTTTACCTAGGACTACAGGAAAATGGCACGAGTCAGAATAATGGCAAATGTTTCTTCATAATGGGGCATATTAATATCCCAGATCATGCACGCTGGATAATTCTGTTCTCTTTGCACCTATTATTGCTGTAGTCTCTTATGTGCTTGCAGATTCATACACAACTCACTCAAGAAATGCTTTAATAAAGGGTGAGCAAAGTGCTGCTGTACTCTCCCCTTTCACTTTTTTCCCCACCAGTCTAGCACTTATTCTTCCTTCTATTTAAGTTTGCCCATTAGATACCATCATTATAGGTCACTGAGCTCCACTGCAAGGAACTGAAATTTCTTAAACCATCTACACTCAGTGCCTTGTTCTGCAGCTTTCCAAACAAGCAGCTTTTTTGTTTGGTTTTTTTTTTTTTTTTTTTATCCTCTCCCTAAAGAATCTTTTGATTAACTGAAGTCAATTTTGCTAAGTGCTAGTGGCTCTCAGAAGCTTGTTGTGTCACTGATCCCCAGGGCTCCATTGTGTTTTCAGGGCTATAAAACAGAAATTGCTTGGTCTTTTTGTAGAAATGTGAGATTAGCAGCTAATTCTTCCAGCCTCAAGCTCTTTGGATTTCACTCCCATCATTCCAAATCAGAGCATGTGCATCTTTTATGATAGTTCTAGCAGAAATCAGTAAAGAGGTTTCCCATCTTTTTTTCTCAATTTCAATCCAGCCTTGTGCAAAATTTTTAATGCACAAGTAGTCCAGGTCCTCAAATACACTACACAACTGATCACTATTCTACATCCAACTTGGACTTGTAGTGGTATCACATCAGAAGCACATTTTTACTATCCGGAACACTTCATTCTTAACATGTAAATACAAATCACAGTGCAAATGAAACTAATAAGGAACTGCAAATCACAGTGCAAATGCAAGTTTTTCAACACAGAAAGACCCCTTAGGCAGAGAGAGATTATGACTTGTCATGAAGGAATTTACTAAAACTTTGGGAGTAAAATTTCAGCTGTTTTATTCACACTACATAGGACATACATTACATCTACAGAACTGAAATGCTAACACTAGAAGCTCAAGGTTGGCATCTGTTCTCAAGCATCATCACCTGGTAAATCAGGCACAATAAAATGGTAAGGAAAGGGAAAAGATGAGTTGATCAATTTACTAGATTATTAATTTCTTTTTGATCAATCTCAGCTCAGTTAGCAAAGCTCACAAGAAATCTTACTATTATTCATGATAGCATAGTATTATCCAGGTATCCACCTGAGACTGTATTTTCATTCAGATTTTCAAGCATGAACTTTTCAATTCAAAATCCAGTTGCCTACGTTAAGGCATAACATTTCCAAGACTTAGTCTAACACCCTGTTTTAAGACCCAAATATTTTTTTTCTTTTTCAGATGTCTTTTATGTTTTAGTTCTGATTATGTATTCAATCAGCAATGCCACACAGACACAAGTAAAAATGGTCTCCATACTTGCTAATCTAATAATTCACTTCTGCTTTTGAGATAAGTAAAGTTCATATAATCTGGTATGTTGTAAAAAATACAAACAGCTTTTCAAACTAAGCTCAATCATATTACATCCTGCTATCACAGACCTTGGGTAATGAACACATTCTATCAAAGGTTACACAATCTTCTTCAGTATTGCTCAAGTAAGTAGAAGCAGCATCAACTGAAGTGCCTTTAATGTGTCAAGACTTTCTTGCATGTCAGGCCACTTCCTCAGCAAAAGCAGCACAGCTTCCTGAAGGAATAGATCAAAACTCTGTTCCAATAAAACACCTCTCTTGCATTCTTCTGTTCCCAGCTCTTGAATAAAGCCAGATGCTTGAGTGAGGAGAGAGGAAAGAAAAGATCCCTCCCTCCACATGTGAATTACAGAGTAATGATTTTTGAAGAAAAGGCAAACTAAACTGTGGATTTGCATCAATTACTCTGTGTTGTGCTCCTTTTAGGCTGTGACTGTCATCTCTGCTAAACTGTCCTCATCCCCAGCAGAGGCTAGGCTTTCTATCTCACAGGAGACTGCATAAATTCTCCATGAGACTGCCTTTTCCTCCCAATTGCTCAGTGCCCACTACTGCAAGTTGGCTTCAGGATTCAGTACACTGGTCTGCCGGGTATCAGCCAGGAACACAAACACGGAATCCCCAACTCAGACACCTTCTCTGGCTTGTTCTGTTTAATACTGATGTCTGATTTACTTTTTCTCTTCACCCTGAATAGAACAGTTAATAAGAGAAAGACAAAGCAGATTTAGTGAGGCCTAGCTGTTTGGAGATGGGACCACCAGAATAATTTTTTAAACCAAAATCTTAAGATGGATATTTCTCTTCCAACCACTACTATTGCTTACTGAGCAGAAATCTTTATTGTATTTGCCATAGTGATACCTGGATCTTTTTAAGGGGTTATAAGCAATATAGAGCCCCATAAGCATGAGTATCCCAATCATTCCTTCTTGTATGTATTCTCTAACATCTGCCAACACCAAATTTCATCTGTAATCATGTTGTCTACTCCTTCAGCTCCATTAGATCCCTTTGATGACCAGGGATCTCAAGCATCCTATCTAATTTTGAGTACTGTTCATCACCTTGCCAATTACCTTAATTTTAAAATTGGCGATACACCCACCTCTGGGGCTCACTCACATTAACCTTTTACCACACTGAAAAATTGTTTACTATTTCTCTCTTTTTTGAATTGTGCTATTTCCTCATTCCTCTGTTTGCCGCTCACAGCTACTGGCTGGAAAGAAACCAGATTATGCAAAAGCAATGCCATGACCTAGCAGAATATATCATTATTGCTGCTACGACATGTACAGACTTTCTATTAACAGAAGGTGACAGTACTGATTACATATGCAAGTCTGTGGCAAATCAAAAGTGATGGATCAAGAATTAAATCAGGACTGGTTGCATTTCTTCAAGTAAAATTAATTACTCAATATATGCCTAAGAGCATAACTAGGAATCAATACGACTTAAAAAAAAATAAAAAGAGGCATAGGCCAAGTGTTAAACAGTTTCCTGAGCATTACTTGCCAGAAATAGAAACCAGCAGTCTAGGAAATTCACTTCTGCTCTCTTTCACCAATACATAGGCACATATTTTGTTATTAGTGTAATTTAAAAGCTGTCCTGGTTGACCCCACCACACTGAATAACAACCAGACATTTCATTGTGTATTTGTTTGTCAGCACTGAAGCACTGTTCCATTAATGTCTCAAGGGGAAAAAAAAACAAACAAACGTCCCCTTGGAAAGGAAAATGCCTGCTTTCTAATCAAAGAATTCCAGTTCTCAGACAAGAAGGTGACCTTCAGATCCTCAGATAGTTACAAAGTACAAGCCACTCAGCTTCTGTTGAGATTTTTCTGGAAGACGAAAAAACTTACAGCACTGAAGTTGGAATGCAATGTTGCTACATCCCATAATTCTCAGTCTGTATAAAGTGAAAATACAATAGCAAGACTGATGCATTGCATCCTACTTAACCTGAACTTTCCTGTTTTTATATTACCAGTATACTGAACTTCAGGTATTGATCCTATTTTCGCTCTAGTAACTTTTGTGAAAGGCTATGCATACTGTGCAGTAAGGTAGTTAATTAGTGAAGAGGAAGTAAAGAAAAAGGAGGGGAAAGGCTGAGAATCTGTAGAGTACTGAGGGAGAGAAAAATTATTACTTTCATCATCTAGTTACCTCTCTAAGTATGTGCTGAGATAAACACTAGGAAAATAACATAAAAATGATTTTGTTAGTTCTTACCAAATATGGTACAATAAGGAAAAAAGAAAATCTATCACTGTGAATAAATACTTAAATTACTGAAAGCTGTACATTTTCTTAGCAGAAATTGGAATGAGACCATCATTTTAGTATAACTAAACCAGAACTAGAATTATTTTGTTACACACAGATTAGAGTAAGAATTTTTTTTTGTCATATGCCTAGAATAACATGAGAAACAACTTGTACCCAAAGCAAAGGAACTAATGAAACCTGCTTTCACAGATGTATTGTCATCTTTGAAGTAACAGTGTGTGTGTGTATATATATATAGTGGGAGGGGGTGTGTGTATATACACAACAAGCCCCCACAATAAGCCTGTATTCCTGACAATATCCCCATCAGGCAAGAAATGGAAACTGCCGTAGACCCATTCAGGATTACGTATGTGCTGACCATTAAGCGACATAAGCACATTGCTGACTGAAGAAGCTGGTAGCTGCTAGCTGAGTTCTACCAGTTTTCCCTCTCAGCACTAACTTTCATCTCTCCTCATAGCTAGTAGCTGCAGAAGTGCACAGACACAGAACTCTTGAAACAGTTGTCAGCTGTCAATTTTGGCTGAACAGCCACCAAACACTGGAAATACAATCATACATATCTCTTTTTCTTAGGAGATGGTCTAACCCCACAAACAACACAGAAAAACAAGTGGCTCGAGTAGTATCCAAAGAAAAACCTAACACTTTATACACAGAGCAAGAGAAACCAGCTTCCTGTGGTGCCTATCACTGAGCATGAAGCTTCTACAGAGGTAAAAACGTAATGGAATCTTGACTTCACATCATCTTTACTAATGAGACTCACAGCCTTCTCCCAAAGCAAATGTGTAAACACATACGCGGCAACAGCACACATAACAAAACAGAATAGCTGCTTGTGATGAACTTCTGCAAACTAGTGGCTTTAACTTTTTAAGGCCTGTAAAAACATTTTTGCACTAAAAATGTGCATTTTATTTTTCAGATGCTGAAATAAAAATTTCCCAATTTGAAACTGATAGTTGTAGATTTGGCAATACGGTTTCCTAAGCAGATTACCCCTTCCAATCTAGCAATGTTTGCAGCTTGATTTAGTCATTTACATCTGATGGGTGCTTCATAACCTAAGACACACAAACTGACTTATTTATTCTCAGGTCTTCATACCCCATCTTTATCTAAATTGACATCTTTTTTGGCAGCCTCAAATCAGTCAAAGGAGCAAATAATCCATTGAGAGGGATTAGAAAAGCATCCAGTCAGTGAACCAGCTCTGGCCAGGCTCACCAGCAACATAAGCACTGGACACTAGGCAGGAATGTAGACTGTGGAAAACCGAACTTGCTTTATAAGATATTTAAAAGAAAAGTCAATCCTTTAGATGATCTATTTTGCACAGACTGAGGTAATCTGGACAAAATCTAACATAAAAGGAGGACACATTTCATAACACAAACAAGTGGGCATCTTCAAGCAGGGGGCTCTTGTTCAGCCTAATGCAGATGTCAGTTAATTAGAGTAGAAGGTTATATCATTAGCAGCCAAATCGATATAAAAGGAATTAAGGGCTCGGACAGCAAGCTCCCCTGCTTTCCAGCACAGCACCCGGGGCTGTATTTAGCTAAAATTCAATACACATTAGCAGACAATCAATGTAGTCTTGTATGGGGATGTCTTCTTGAAATACTTTAATTGGACTCTCTAGTGTTATCAGTGCTAAACAAGATGTCAGATTAACGTAGAAGCCTTCCCAAATGGGACTGGCAGCCTACAGTCTGGAGAAGCCACACTTACTTCTATTAAAACCTCACTGGCTTTCCAACATGTATTAACAGTACTATTTTCACAGTTATCTTAAGAAAGAGTGACTGAAAAGCATCTTTACATACAGATGCTCCATCCTGTAAAACAGCCATCTCTATACTGGCAACAGCAGATCCACCCCGTTTTCCAACTTCAGTCCTAGGCTTCATTAATGAAAAACATGTCAGTCATACTAGATGGAAAGTGTTTACCCTGAATTTATAACCTCTGCAGAGAATACAAGTCGCTATTGAAATCAGCAAGTGTAAAATACTCAACTGACAACTCCCGTAACTGGTATGAAATGTGACACAGCGATATTATATGTAGCAGCATACATTTTTCAAGACAAAAACTTAAAATGCTTTCCAGTCTTTATATTCCCTAAGTAAAACTGCAATATTGTCTTATCCCCTAACCAGGAAGTTCTTTTACTGTATTGAATTTTACCCTTTTTTTAAGGGTAGCACATAGCATCTACATTACAAATTTCCTGCTCAATGGAGTGGATGCTACAAAACAAAGCCAAATCTTTCCTCTGAAATGTTTTATTTAACAAGATAAGAAAAAAAGTACATCTGTAAGAGGACAGTACTAAAAGAAACAAGGATAAGGTTCACGTTACACAGATATGTACAACATTTCAAACTCTGACATTTCAAACAGAATAGAAGCAAACATTGACTCTATCTAAAATGCCACAGAATATGTAATTTAAATATTTTCTGACAGAAATTTAAATTCTGTAACCAACTAGGAACAAGCAGTACTGCAGCTAGTACTGACTGGCACTAGAATCAGACAAGAGTAGTTACAACATCCAACAACGTGCTAAGGGAGACTAGTATCGGTAAAGCAGAAAACAGCAATAACATGGAATTTTCATTATTCCTGTTTAGATCGTGCGCTGGTTTTGGCTGGGATAGAGTCAATTTTCATCATAGTAGCTAGTATGAAGCTATGTTTTGGATTTCTGCTGGAAACAGCATTGATAGCACAGGGATGTTTTCACTACTGCTGAGCAGTGCTTACACAGAGTCAAGGGCTGTTCTGCTCCTCACACCACCCCACCAGCAAGTCGGCTGGGGGTGCACAAGAAACTGGGAGGGGGCACAGCTGGGACAGCTGACCCCAATGACCAAAGGGATATGCCATACCATATGACGTCACGCTCAGCATATAAAGCTGGGGGAAGAAGGATGAAGCTGGGGGACATTTGGACGATGGTGTTTGTCTTCCCAAATCACTGTTATGTGTGATGGAGCCCTGCTTTCCTGGAGATAGCTGAACACCTGCCTGCTGATAGAAAGCGGAGAATGAATTCCTTGTTTTGCTTTGCTTGCATGCGTGACTTTTGCTTTACCTATTAAACTGTCTTTATCTCAACCCATGGGTTTTCTCACTTTTACCTTTCTGATTCTCTCCCCCATCCCACTGAGGGGGAGCGAGTAGCTGTGTGGGGCTTAGCTGCTTGGCAGAGGTTAAACCACGACAGATGGGTAAGCATAACAGCATGGAACATTATAGCAGACTGAGAAACACATTATCAGAGATATTATAGAATACAAAAATACACATGAGAAATAGTAAGTGCATTCAAAGTACAAATGCCCAATGTCCCAGTCAACTTCTGATCACCTCAGAAGCAGAGATTCCTTCAGAAACGAGGGAGTCCTGATAGGTTCTCCTTTCATTATAGAGGGTAAAACGGTTTTGACAGTATGGCTTCTACAATCCAATTCTAAAAGTTCTAGGGGAGTCAAGAACATGAACACAGTTCTGGTGTCCTATCTCCCTTCTGTCCATGACACTGCACAGCAGGAGGACAACTTAGATTACAGTGCTTTGTCTCAGTGATTTGGATACTGCAGGTCTGATTATAAGAGATTCCACTGGGGCAGCCCACCTACACACTACCATTTTGTCAAAAGAAGTGATCAAAAAACCTTCTGATGCTCTAGAACTAAGTACTAATCTGTCCCCCTGACTGAAATTTTCCTTCTGTCTGGATCAGTTCCTTGGTTCCATTTTGTGTACCTTGAGAGGCTCAAATGTCACAAAGCGAATGGATTCTTGACAGTAAGCAGTCCTGCAAAGGACTTCAGAATAAATGTAAGTGAACATGACAAATGATTTGAACATGATGTCTTTTCTACAAATATTGCATGTCACAGTATTTAAGAAGAAAAAAAAAAAAGACAGCCTGAATTAATAAAATGTCTTCATATCCTCCCCCTCAAAACAACACCCTCCTTCTAAGAACTCTCTAAACCTTAATGCTTTTGTTAACTTTTTATTCTGTAAAGGTTGTTTCAAGACCTATATTCTTAAAATATAAGCCTCTCTTTACTTCTCCTATAACCCCCTCATTCCCAGGAGTTTATTGTAGGACCTTACTATACAGTTTATTTTCTTACATTTCATTTAAGCATAACAAGGAGGATGATAATTGACATCAATGGATGCATCTATCCAACTCTTCCCTCCCCTTTTCTAATACTAAGTCTCTATTTCTTCATGCTTAAAACAGGACACAAAGTTTGCCTCTATTTTTTCAGTGTGTTCAACCAAAAGCCTTCTTGAAACTGGTAACTGCATGGGCAAAAGTATTCACACTACAGCACAGGTAAGTATCTGCATGTCGTAAAAGTTCTAACTTTGGATCACAACTACCACTACACACTTTCAGTTGGTTTAATATACTGCACTCAAAATTTCTGGATACTGCAGTCTATCCAAACTTTACCAAAATGTGTCTTATTGCCCCGTGCATATACAGTTCTTAATAATGTTATTTCTAAAACTGTCACATCAAAATACACACTCTTTCACAAAGTATCATCTTTCATCAGCCTTAATTTTATGTGTGGAGTTAACATAATAAATTAAAAGGGTGACTTCATGGTCAAAAAACAGCAGAAAGGTTTCATGAGAAAAGCCCACACACTGGAAAATGGAAAATATGAAGGGCCATTTAAGGTTCTGGAGAGAATATATGAATTGCTATGTAATGTAAAATAGAAAGAGCTGTTTTCTATTGGACTTTCTGAAGTCAGTGTACAGAACAGCATCTCTTTAAAGAAGTAAAATGTTCCTAAAGGACCAGCAGTGTACCCTGCACAATGTGACTGCTAGGAAAAGATTTCTGTTGGAAAAAAATAACAGCCTAGTCTAGGAAGAAAACTCACATTCCATCACTGCATGGCACCTTATTGCTGTGTAAACTTGAAGGTATTGCTAAATTGACCCCTAGCTACTACTGTTTTTTAAAAATTATGCCCCTGAAAAATGCATTGCAAAGATCAACTTCCCCTTATGCAACTTCTATAGAAAACAGTGTGTAATTGCCCAACTACATAAATATGCAGCAGTGTAAATCTCCAGCTGACAAGCAGCACATTCACCCAAGTTCTCTCCATCAAAAAAACCCCAAATCACAGGGCGGAAAAAAAAAAAAGAAGAAAAAAGAAAGAAAGAAAAAAAATAATTACAAGTCTTTCTAGGGAACCATAAAAGTTTTTTAACAGACGACAACACAACAGTGTATATTAAGGAAGTGTCATGCCTATCAAGAACTGGCTATCAATTCACAAAACACACATGCTGACACAAGGAATCAGATTATAACCTATGGTTCCATTACTGACTTTGTAGTATTTGTCACAGGTGCTTTTTAAATAACAGTACCCTGAACTCTTCAGATGGGCCACCAGAATTTATTGATTTTGGATGTACAGCCCAGAAACCAATTCAGCATAATAAAAATACTGAAGGTTATATCAACATAATCTGTGCAGCTTTCAAATGTTACATAGCACTTTCAAACTGTGCCCTGGAAAAACATGAAGCTGTTATTTCTCCCTAGTAATAAATCATCTAAGCCATGTAGTACTTTCTATAATGGAAGAGTTACACACTCTATCTTCCATTACCTTCCAGTTTAATTAAATGTTCCTTGAATAAATCCTGTGCTTACACTCTTGTGACATGGTATCAGTGCTGACTTCTCCATTTATAAACTGACTGGATTCAGTCCAATCATCCCTGTTTATTGTACCTGTCACTCAGAAAACTCCAGACTCTTAGAATATTTGGGTCCTTCTTTGCTGGTTATTAATTTGATATGTCTGTAGAACTGAATTAATTATACAAGCTAGGTACCAACAGACGTCTTTTAGCTCGCGTATTTAGAGCGGCCACAAGGATGAAGGAGGACAGGACACCAACATTCCCTGAAGTGAAACTACTAGAAAAATTCAATTACTAAGCAGGAATACATGCACTTGATTTAGTTTCAGTCTTCAATTAGGCAGAAAGCATTGGCTCAGGGAGCATGAAAAGCCTCCTCTTTGCCTTTGAATATAGAATCTTCTTTCTTATCTACCCTGACAGCATAATAGCAGTATGGGAAGATGACTTCAGACAAGTTAGAGCAATTTTAAAGCATGAATGTCCTTCAAATGGCTACACATTTCTAGTCCACTGAAACACCATGGTGATTTAAGCTAACCTGTTTTAGTTAGAACAGACAAGAGGAGAGTGACATTCAACTGTCATTCTTCAGCAAATAAAGGGACATATTTCAGAGGAGATGCAGTAATAGTTTAAATCACTATTAACTTAATCATTAACAATCATCTGACCAAATGCCACTATGCAACCTGGGAAGAGGAGACATCAAGTGCCATAAAAGTTCCTCCAGATCATGTCAGCACCTAATAAAACAGAATAAGAATAAGCAATAAATCACAAACCACTGACAGTAAACCTATATGAAATGGTATTTTCCTTTCCTGAACCAAGACTGTTACCAAGAATTTTTATAATGTTGTATTTTAATATGCACTCCATGACAATCAGGAGTCATCCTAACTTTTCATGATGATAAGAAAACCAAAGTAATCTACTTTCATTAAAAACATCCCTACAAATTCCCTTATAGTGCATCTCCATTATATTAATCTAGTGGGGTTTGTGGGGGGTTTATATTTCTTGCTTTTAAAAGGGAGAAGAGACATATTCTGTATATATGTTTAAAATACTTTAACAATCTGGGCATCTAGATGAAATTCACAAAACTCTATCAGAAACAGTTTAAAAGCATGGATTACAGAAATCATTAAGTACTTCAATGGCTCAAGCTAACACTCGACATGTCAATGCTGGAGTTAAACCACCAGTTAAACTGAATGTCCTTAATACCCCAATTTCTGTTGCCCTGTGGAAAATTAACTATAAACAAGCTATGTCATAGAAGTGACTATTGGGTTTCTTGGACTTTCTAATCCATCATAACGTGGCTAGCACCAGACAATTTAGATGTACTAAATTCTGTTTCAGAACAGCATCACTCTCAATTAAAGAAAACAAAGTCAATTATGTGCAGAACATACTTCAATAATATTTAACTTCATTTTCATCAGGATGTCTAATATGATACACTATTACATCAAAAGAAATAAATTTTGCATTTATATCAGATCCAGTCACAGCAGAAACCACTTTTGCAGCAATTCATCAACATGGTGGAAGTCTACATGTGCACTACTTTATCTTCCATCCAAATCAGTATAGCTCAGTTAACAAGCTAGGAATTTTAATCTAATTAGCACAGGTGATAAGAACCCTGTAATCTACTGTTGCTGTTTACTTGGATATACACAGTGTCCTCAGAAATTCTTCACTTGAGCAAGGCTTACAAATCCTCAAGTTCCAAAAGAACTGGTGAAATTTGAGGAATCATCACAACTATACTAGAAACTCAATTAAAATTCATTTTATCACCACCACAGTAGAACCTGACCTGCTAAAAAATATTTTTAATTTCATTCTAACACCAGGCCTATGAAGGAGAAAGAAAATTACTTTCTTAATACATGCATCAGTATATGCTGGGGGCCACCCTACTGGAAAGTGGCTTTGCAGAAAAGGACCGGGCAGTCCTGGTGGACACCAAGCTGAACATAAGCCAACAGGAGGCTGAGCGTATCCCAGGCTGCATTAGGAAGAGCACTGTCAGCAGGTCTGGACCTGCTCTACTCTTTCCCCTCTACTTAGCACCAGTGAAGCCACACCCAGAGTGCTGTGTCCAGTTCTGGGCTCCCCAGTAGAGACACAGACATACTGGAGAGAATGCCACAAAGGGCCACGAAGATGCTGAAGGGACTAGAGTGTCTCTCCTATGAGGAAAGGCTGAAAAAGTTGGGATTGTTCAGCCTGGAGAAGAGAAGGCTCAAATGGGGATCTTATCAATGTGTACAAACATCCAAATGGAGGGTGCAAAGAGGACAGAGCCAGACTCTTTTCAGTAGTGTACAGTGCAAGGGCCAGAGGCCATGGGCACAGCCTGAAACACAGGAGGTTCCCTCTGAACATCAGGAAACACTTTTTTACTGTGAGGATGACCAAGCACAGGTTGCCCAGAGAAGCAGTGGAGTCTCCTACCTTGGAGATATTAAAAAGTCATCAGGACATGGTCCTGGGAAAGCAGCTCTAGGTGGACCTGCTTGAGCAGGGAGGTTGGACCAGGTGACTTCAAGAGGTGCCTTCCAACCTGAACCATTTTGTGTGATTCTGTGAATTTTGTGCATCTACAACCACAGCATAAATTAAGCAACTTGCCCAAATCCAAACAAGACAATGCACAGTATGAGTACCCAAACTCATGTTCTGTGTTCCAGTCCAGTGTCTGAGACACATGAGGGATCACACAGCTTCACTGCTTCCAATTACAAAGACCTGTCTACTAGAAAAAAGTCACAAACTACTAAAATACCACACCGTGACATGTCTTGCACAACTCCTGCTTTACTTGTCAAGCCTAACTGTTAGTGGACTTTTTCTGAACCAGAAATACTTCACAAATCAAGGTTTTCCAAGTAGTCTAAAGAGCCTTTTAAGGTAGCATGTTTTATACAAGTTTCTTCCTGTCATAGTCTCTCTATTTTTTTCCTGTAGGGGTAAAGGACAACACACAACCGAAAAGTTCCACTTTACAAACTCAACTATTCTCCATTTTCTTACCTAGCTATTAACCCCCCCCCCCAAAAAAAAAACCAGAAAACCAACTAACCAAACAAAAAACCAAAACAAGACACAAAAGCAAAACCAAGCCCAAAAGAAACCTAGATGAGTCTTTTCATTCTATCATCTTGCTGAGACAATACAGTTAAGATTTCTGCTCTTAAGCAGTGATGATACTCATCAACTCTCACAGGCTGTCCATAACTGCCGAGACAAGCTATTTTTCAAGGTAAATTCTACAAGAGTATCCAGAGTACTAGCATCTTCAGCATCTTAGGAACTATCACACCATTTTGACAACTACCTATCTCTGGTTTGTTTTTGTTCTCCAATATATACAGCGCTACTTTGCACTATGCCTTCATTAGCCCCACAGAAACTGCAGAAAACAGTCACAAGGTCCTTCTGCTGGAAAAAAGCTGGTTTTATAGCATCTATTTAAGTTTTTTTTTTTTCTTAATGAAGTATGCAGAAAACATTAACCAACAATAAGGCTCAAAAGAATATTAAAGAAATACTGTGTTTTATTTAAAAAGATCAAGTTGATGACATCCTTGCTATCAAATATATCCTCTCAATAACACAGATGCAAAACAGAAATGCTACTAAACATTCTGATTCTGTGATGCGTTGAGCAACCACAAGTCCTTCTTACAACAGGAGAGGCTGTGGGTACCGGTCATTTATTTTGTAAGGTCAAAATTACTGCTCCAATTTGTATAAAATGCTGCTGCCTTAAAACATAGTAATGGACTGCTGATCACCATAAAATATCCTCCTCTTCTCAAATGGAGAGTAAGTATAGTGAAAAAGGGAAAAAAAAATGCCCGGACAGACCAAATATAAGTAAGAATTTGTGAAAGAATTTTTAGAAGTTTCCTGACATTAGAAATATGAACTGACTTGCTCAGTGACAAAGCTCTGATGCATAAGGAAACTACAAGGAGCTTTGAGCACTATTTTACTTTCATGCTCAGTTCCTAGGGGGAAGGGACAAAAAAAAATCATTGCATATCAATAGCTTCTACTTCTTCCAGCATAAACCTTCACCAGTAATGAAAGGGGTGGTTCTGCCTTCCCACATTCACTTCCCTCACTACTTATGTTGAATCCAGTGGCCCCATGAAAAAACAGCAATGGATTTTCAGCCCATTTAGTTCTTTCATTACCATCTAGGTGCACAATTATTAGCATCAAAACAAGGGTGGAAAGTATAGGACTAACCTTTTCAGCACAAACATCAGATAGCAGTGACAGTGGAACCACAGACTGCAGTATCTCAGTACTGACTGGACTGCTCATCAGTCACAGATTCCAACTGTTCACCTGCAAGATGAAGACCACCACTCAGTATATTGTCTTGCCTCTCTTCTCCTCAGTGACATCTAGGATGCAGAGCAGCACACTAAGTGCAATCCATTCAAACTAATCCAGTTCTTACAATTCAGCCTAACCATCATTTTTGAAGACTGGTTAAAATGATTGTCTTGGTCTCTTGAAAAGGGAGCAAGTCTATTCTCTATTACGTCAGGAACTGCAGTTTAGCAACTATCTGAAGGCTCTTGAATAAGAGAATCCTTAAGAACCTGCATGGTTCTTTACAGTTGCACTATGGTTTCTAGGGGTCCTAGTGGGGAATATGCTAGGCAAACAGTGCATGCTAGTTTCCTCAGAGTACTTGGGCTACTCCTGCATGCATAGCTGATACTACATTGAAGCTCATCAGCAGCTGCAATTAGATAAAATCTCTTCAAAATAGAAAATATATGGCATGAGTCAATGGATTTCTCAGATATAAAGTGATTCAGGCACAGTAAACACTTTTGCTGCATGACTCCAGGGTCTTCAGAGGCATTTTCTGTAACTTCATCTCAATTAACCTCCCAAGAAAGCAATTCAGATCTGAGCAAAAGAGAGGAGGAAAAAAAAAA
>VXBL01009964.1:174870-199724 GCA_013400195.1 Aramus guarauna
AAAAAAAAGAGACATTACTGACAACACACAAAAGCCTACTTTGATGTCATAATGCTGTATTACTTGAGTCATAGACAGATTTCCTGGAATTCAGCTGTGAAGCAGGAAAGCAGGCGATAAAGAGTATAGAAAGAACAGCTACCTGCTGTGAATCAGAGGAGAAATTATTTCAGATGCTGATGAAGTCATTATTACCGCTGAAAGATAAAGAAGCTTTCCAAACTACATCTTAACACATTATTCAGCTTTGAAACATTGCCCATCTCAATTTTGCACATACCACAAACAAAGAATACAATAGTTCTAGCTCTCTCACAGTAGCTTCTGGATAACAAGGTGGTTTTCTGTCTCCTTACTTCCAAAAAAGGTAATTTACTGTAAACTCATAGCTGCTGCTACCTGTTCTGACATTGTTGTTTCAGCATCACCCTTTATATAGCAGCAGCAACAGAAATAACCACCAGCACTGCATTACATTATTTTAAGACACTTTTTTTCATTATGCTACACTGCATTCCACACAAGAAAATTCAGTACTTCCTTTGGAGCAGGAATACTTTTTGGTTGCATGAAGCTAGCAGTCTGTGATAATGAATCAAAAGGACAAATCACAAGGATTGTTGTAGCTACATGCAAAGGCCTGTAGAGTTCCAACAACACTGAGATAGTCTCTCTACTAATAAGACTATCTCAAACATAAGATACATTAATCATAAAATGAGCGACCTTAACAAAACCAGGCCTTAATAGTGTTTGGACCAGATGCTCAAAATGTGTATAGCAATCCAGCATTATAGCACCAGTGCTTTCAAGTAAAATTAAAATAACCCTGATGTGATCATGATACAAGAGCACATACATTTCTGCAGTTCTTATACAGATCTTTATAATCCTAGGAAGAAAAATACAGTTTTTCATATCAAACCACTGGGTCAACTCCAGCAGGGAGCTGTTTCAGCTTGACTGCCATCTGGTACCTCTTTTAGTTCATAAGCCCCCAGCACAAAGATGTCCACACTACAAAACTTTTTCACAGCTAGCACTATCTCGTCACAAGCAGGCGAAAAACATGGATTCCAAACCACCTGAATGCAAACTAAGCCTGAACTGCTGAAGCAAAGGACAGTCCCATCCTTCCCATATATTCTTGTGGTCTTTTTGCCACCCAAGTGAGCAGTCCTATGGTCTCCCCACAAGCTGGACAAGGTGATTCAGTTGAAAGCTAAAGCACTCTTTCACCCAAAATATTTGTAAAGCCAGATCAGTTTCCCAATCCAGTTGATTCTATGGCTACATAATTGCTACCATCAGCACAACAGAGGCATTATGATAAAGCAGCCTGGAATGGGTGAAGAAAACTGTGGTCTCAGCAATGGGGCAAAGGAAACTAAAGGCGTTCAGACATTTTTAAGATTTCATTTCAAGATTTTTGCCAACAACAGATTAAGAAAGTACTGTCCCTCGACCACTCATTTTGCCCTTGAAGAGCAAAAAAGCAGAAAAGAACATGCACCCACAACTCATCTGTTGCAATATGAAATCTAGCTGCTTAGTCTACCACCAATGGAAATGTCTCAAGGGGGAAGAGGAGATTTTTCCACAGCCACGTTAAATCCATTGGCTCTCACAGCCCCAAGTTCTCCTCTTGTCACAAAGGTAATCCCTGTAACACAAAACACAGATGTACAAGTGAAGTATGAAAGCTTGCTGCCTTGCTATGCACGCTATAATTTTCTGGACAAGGACCACATGCTTTCCAGGACTATATGCACTGTACCTGTCATTTAAATTCTCATGAAAAAGAGAAAACAACTGTTGCAGTGAATGATATTGTTCTATCATGTCTGTAATGAAGACATGTCTGTTTTCAATCAGGACAGTTATAAACTTCCCCTGCAGAGTATCATATCACCAACTATCACCTAAGGGTAGATAGCACTGCATCAGCCAGGAAAAAAGATCACAGTCTGTGCTCCATTACTCATGTTAGCACGCTCTCCGGACATCAGACGTTTTAGATTGTACTGGTCAGCGCTATGATTGTGGACTACAATGCAACTTTGTCACATGAAATATCCTGTGGTCAGTTCCCCAGAATTAATAAATGGCTCCCTGGTTTTGTTATGCTACATATATGATTTACTAGATTAACAATTGGTATATACATCAATAATGGGGGGAAGGGGGAAGAATATAAAAAATTGAAGATGGAAAAACCCCCACCTCTTCCATTCTGCCCAGATTGCAAACCCTAAAACATTGCATTTTTCAGTGCATTTCAAGTCTCATTTCACAGCACAGAGTGTCTATTTTTGCCCCAACAAGATCACTGTCCACACTAACACACCTCACTAGGAAGCTTTGTTCTGCTTTTTTCACAACATACTTAATTTCATGTTACTTGTCAGACCTCCAGTTTATACTAAACAATTCTTCCTCCTCCTTGGGTTTGCATTCTTTTCATGTTTATCCACAGTGTTCCCACTTTGTCTGCTCACAGATCTGTCTTTACACTACCTGACACAATTGTTAATGACTCTGCCAGTAATCACCTCCAGAACTACTGGGACCAGTGTCAGACTGTCACTTTTACTGCTGTAATAACCAGGTCAGAATCAGTATGAAAAGAGTTCCTGTCAGAAAAACCAAACACTAAACTTCACCAAGGCCACCAAGAACACAAAGCTGCCAAATCAATGGCCCCTATAGCCCAGCCTCTGCTGGCTGGTTCTGACAACTGTTTCTCAGTGTGCAGAAAATCGTACAGTGAGAACTTCCTAACAGCAGACATATACAGTAGAGTTACCTGTTTCAACACACTCACTACTTCACATTGACCTTATTGAAAGCCCCATAGTACCCCAAAGAAGGATGAGAGATGATGGCAGCTCTCTTCCACATACATCAACCATCTGCTCCCTACTTCCTACCACTCTCCACACCTTGCAGAGTTCCTGTCCCAGCTGCTTGGGTCCCTCTAGTCCCATTGTCTAATAGCATTCTGTAAACCTTTGCATTGTTTAAACATTTCTGTACCTCTCACACCCTCTCCCCCCATTTTAACATCCATTCTGAAGAAAAGTTTGGTGCGGTGAGGAGAATTGCAAAGAGGTTACTGAAATCAGAAATACTCTAGGACAAGTGTAGCCAAGCCCCACCTGCTGCTAAAATTAAGAGAAAGTTGAATTGGTGGCATTGGCACGCTGCCCCCCTCCAGCTCAAGCACTCTTCTCTGTGGTACTCCCTCCCTTACAGGAGACCCAAGAGATCCCAGCCCTATCTGCTAGTGTTGCTCTTATCAACCTTGTTGCATATCCTTCCAATTCCCTATTAGCCTTCCTCTCCTTGTCAGTCTTCCCTCTCACGTTCCAAGAATGGCTCTGCCACTTCTCTCCAGTACTGTACTATCTCTAAGCAACTACACCAGGAATTCTAGTATTAGCAGTACCATGCAGAGGAACTAGAGAGGGGCTAAAGTTTCGTCTTTCTACACTGACTACTGACAACTTCTAGCCTACACCAGGGCAAACCGACTCTTGCCAGAGAGGCTCCATGCTGCATTTCTTCATCCCAGTACCAAGTCTGAGTTGGGGGGGACACAGGAGGGTGGGGCAGGGAAGAGAAAAAAAAATAAAAAAATAATCACACCTTGTTAAATGAAGAAGGCATACAGAAAAAAACTTAACTTGGATTTTGCTTTACAGATGGTCCTACTTTCTGCAGGCGGTTAGACCTGATGACCAAAAATCTCCTCCAATGTATATTACTACAACTCTATGCAAAGCTTAAAGGTTAAAGTTGTCAGAATAGGGATTGCGACCCAGGCTTTGAGTCAACTTCCTGATTTGGGGCCAAAGTAACATTGCTTCCATGTACTTTACTTGTGGTTAAACATAACAAAGATGATGTTAATTGGTTTTGCTACAGCCTCAAGGAAGAAACTCACTTTCACTTGTATGCATACCTCCCAAATCCTTTTCAGCACCACTACTTTCCAAAACACCTTCCCATTTTACAAGTATGGGCTACACATACTCAAACATACAGTTTTACGCTTGGCCATGTTAAAACATTTCATTTGAATGAGCTCAGCTTAACCAAGTAAGCCAGGTACCTTTCTGATTATGCTGTCCTTGGTACT
This sequence comes from Aramus guarauna, assembly GCA_013400195.1. Lineage (NCBI taxonomy): Eukaryota > Metazoa > Chordata > Aves > Gruiformes > Aramidae > Aramus > Aramus guarauna. The sequence goes on from VXBL01009964.1 coordinate 179,012, forward strand.
TACAGGTTGGCGAATGTCGTATCACGGGCTTATCTTACACTGCCAGAAAAAATGAACTGCATTAGGCTGCTAAACCTGGTAAAGACATCCTCTAAAGGAAAGATCAAATACAATTTGAGACAAGTATTTGGCAGTTTTGTAACTACTACAAGTTGTACTGATAATCTGGCTGCAGTTATATCGCAATAAATGGTCTCCCACTAACACCAAACGTTATATATATATATACACACACACTCTACGGGCCAGGAGTGTGTCTGCAATTAAGAACCTTTTACAAATGCAAAGAGTAAAAGTCAGAATATAAATAGATATTTTGGTCACTTTCTAATGAAGCTACATACCTCAATTTATTGCTTTGACTAGCTGATTCTTGCAAGAATGTATATACTAGTACTGTACTTACAGCATCTACAAATTGTACCTATTTGTGCGATCCCACAGAGGAATTGCACAAGGATGATGCAGTTTAAACAGTTCATTGAACACGTTGTTCAGAGTACATCCTAAAAGGTCAGATCAAACAAACTCTGAACTCTGCTCAAAACAGTTACAAAAATATGGCAAGTACATACCGAGTTCTCATTTTCTAGCAGAGAAAGAATTTTCTTTAAAAATGTGCTGTTTTCACACTAAGACCTGCGGTATAATTTTTCAAGAGGCAGAAATTGTTCAAAGATCTTCCATCAGTGTTAGCGGCACTCTTTGAAATGGTATCACCTGGTAACCTATGTCCTGGTCTTGAAGAATGAGAAACATCTTGACTACTACATGGACAGAATATTTATATGCATATATACCAAAGTTTGCTGAAGAAGTTACCTTCAAATTTCACTTGAAATAGTACAATTCAAGTATCCAAAAAACAATTATAGGATAGAGAGTTTAAGAAGATTCATACTTTTTTTTTTTTTCACCAAAGGTGACTTAAAGAGGTCTGATATAGCATACACATACAGTCCAGACAGAAATACAACTCTCTTTTCTGGAAGGAAGAATACTATTAGAAAGAGAGAATTACTATTATTGGAGAGAAAAGCTTGTCTCCGTGGCATTAGAAGTTTGACAAGAGTCCACTTAAACAAATAAAAGTAATTCCGCACTCAGGAACTCAATAACTGTCACCAAGCTGATACAAATTTCTGGGTAACCTTCTTCACTTCTGACAGGCAATCTCCTGTCTTTTGAAACTATCCACAGTTTGTGAGAATTTATTCTTCAGTCTCGATGTAAATCAAGTATAAATGGTTTCCCTCACATCTTAGGGTCACATGATTTCCAAGCTCTAATCTTAATGATGTCCTGGCAGACTGTAAAACAAGCAAAAATAGGAGTTGCATTAACCGTGCAAAATAGAGAATACAACCAACAGAGAAGAAGCTTTTATTACATCAAATTTCTCAGTGTAAAACTATACAAGAAACTCTAGTCATAGCAGATTTTTAAACAAGTCAAAAAGCACAGTTTGATAGCATCATAATGAAGAAGTTGAATTCAGATCATGCAGAAGTCTGGAATTTCTCTGTCAACAGATTAAATTCCCTGTATTGACAAGACACTTGACTTGGTAAAGGCCACTTACATTGGATTTCACTGAGCATCAGCGGTACATTTGAAAATTTTAACTTTGAAAAAAAATAATCCTTTTAAAGAACAATATCTACACATCCCATTTGTACGATGGACGTAATTCGCCACACACACACATCCCGTGACCTTCCTTGTTTTTTCTTACCACGGACATCTCATCCAGGTAGCTGTGCAAGGACATGGTGAACAAACTCCTGCTCTTCCAACAGCACCCGGTTAGTATAGCTCAGTTAATCTGTTTCTCCCTAAGATATTATCAGTTTTCATGCACAGAGGATTTAATTAGTCCCCTGCTCTAAAAGCCAGACCTGGGTGTCACTTAAAAGATGCATCTATCACACAATGGAATGACAGGAAGAATTATGAATTCTCATTATGAAGTAAGTCTTGAGAAATTGAATTATTGAACTCTTAGCCATAGAGTATCCTTGCATCCTTTTCTTGCTGCTTCAGGGAAGAACCCAAAGCGCCACCTTCTGCTGAATAGCTGAAACCACAAATAACAATTTCAGCAGCTGGTGAGCTACTGCGGTGACCGCTATTCACACACTCAAATTCAGGTGGTTGGGCACCAAAAAGTAAACATGTTTTCTCACTAAACAGTTCAGTATGTCATACCTGTCAGAACTGCTGTTCTTCTAGAAGAACAATCACATGAACAGCTAGAGCATAGCTGCCCAAGTAGCACACATCAAGAACCTGACATCAGGGATATTTTGCCTAGATTTCAGCAAGCATCCAAATAAGTAGCACTTTGTGCATTTTTGCAGAAGGTTCCGTATTTCTTATTGAAATCTCATACAGCATCTTGAGCGTATTGTCACAGTTTCCAGCCAGGAAAGCAGCATGCAATAACCAGTGGGCCCAAAACTGAAGATAAACAGACTTCAATAAAAATTACTTCGCAGACCTCACACACACAGAAGTAAAAAAATCACACATTGAATTCTTGTAAAAACCGGACATCCTCAAATTAAAACAATGTCATTATCAAACAAATATCAAATACAAAATCTAGGAATACAGAACAGCACACTAACAGCTGATCCCCGGACATGGAGAACACAAAAGAGACTGTAAGGACAACAAAAATTTATCTTCAGGAAAAAAAATTCTGACTCCTTCTCATCTGTGTTTTGGAGCTGAGCAAGGAGAGAGGGAATGAGAAATGAGTCATGCATTTTGTGTTGACTAGACTCATGTTTGTAATAAGAAGAATAACAAGTTTTTATTTACATCTTGGATATACAGGCTGGCAGAGTAACAGAAGTATTTTCTGTCAAAGCTGCAACCAAACTTGCAACATATTTGGCTAAAATTAAGAGAGGAAAAAATCATGTAATATTAAATTCATACTTCAAACAATGGACTAATTTGCTTTGTCTAGTTCAAAGACCAAGACAGACTATAAATAACCCATAATTTCCCACTTAATAAACTGGGCTATTCTTATTTCTGTCAACCTTTGTAGAAGAACCTGTACATTGGTGTACAAGCACTTTAGAGAAGCACCCCAGCATGTCGAGTTCCTTGAAAGGGTTTGGGGGATTTCCCCATAATGGTGCCTTTTAGGCACTTCCTCGCTGACATGTGAGTGATAAAGGTGACCTCACTTAAGCCCCATTTTGTTGGTTCTGTGATCCCTTCCTGTCATATCACCCCATGCCCTTTGGTCATCTTGATAACCTTGATTTTAGCAGGCTGCTCCAGGTTAAATGGTTCCAGAGCAACATAGTCACAACCTAGAAATTGTCATAGTAATCATCAACAAACTGAAAGCTGGTGGTAGCCTTAGAATTAGTGCATTAGAATTAACCTGCATTAGTGTAGTAAGAAATAGTGACATTCAGTGGCTCACAAAAAAAACCCCAAACCCAAGCAAACAAAAAAAACCAACCAACCAAACAAACAAAAAAAACCAAACCCTTTCATTATGTTAATAGTGAATCAAGTACAGTGACATCATGCTAATCAATTATACTCCTCTCATTACCAGTGAACTTGCAGCCAATTCAAACACTGGGTCCTCTGATTCAAGTCACTTCTATAATAAAAGAAGTGATTATAAAGGACACTTTCATGATACAGAGAATATACTGCCCTTACCATCCAAAAAAGAGAAAAATAAAAGTGTAACCTGCAAATGACAGGCAAAATGAATTTTCACAGTACTATTTCCTAATTTATCTTTTAAAAGAGAGAGTTAAAGCTGACATTCTGATACTGGAATGAGCACAGAGGTGTACTATTACCTTTCTGGAAAAGCAGAGCTCCATGATCCTAAAATAAGTGCTTAAGTTTCTGTACTGTTAGAACCAAACACCATAAAAAAATATACAGAGTTAAATTACATTCTAGTGTAATTCCAGTGAAGTTCCCAGAGCATCGCAGGAAAAATGCAAGAGGAAAATAAACAGAGGCTGAAATGAAGAGGAAAATACTGGGTTAAAAGTACAGGCTTGAGAGATCAGTATTAGGACTGATTCTACTTAATGTTTTTAAATGACGATTTTTAGCACAGAAAGTAGTGGTATGTGAGTGAAAATTTTCTAATTATACTAAGTTAGGAGGTGTTACCAATGCAAAGGCAAATTTAAATACCCCATTAAGAAATGATCTGACAACTCTGAAGACTACAACTTGAGGGTAAGGCAGCATACAGACACTACATAACAAGTATTTCTGCTATCAGCTAGGAACTAAGCAACCAGAAAGAAGAAAACTCTCAGAATGATTACGATGCTTCAGTGTTTCTGGACGCCCCCAGCTTTCATCCAGCAGCAGGCATTGCCAGTCTAAGACACAAACCAGATAAATTTTAATTACATAAAGGAGAGGGAAAATTCAAAATAAATGGAACATTAAGTTAGCAGTGAATGAGATTTTCAGTTGACACTAACTGTGGGAAGGCCCTCCAAAAAGTCTCCTTACAGTCCTAATGCATTCTCAGATTTCTCTGAAAGGCCTTTCTTCTAGTCCTTGTTCACTCTGTAGCCTCAAAAAACATTAGCTTCTGCACCTCACTATAGACACGTTAAAGAAAGATAATTATTTACTTTAGTGGAAAGGCACAAAGCCCAAACAGTTAATAATGTTCAGGTAGCATGCAAAAAGCAGGTGCAAACAACTTCAGAATAAAACAAGGGGAGGGAAGGACGGCACCACGATAAATAGTCCCACACTTCCAGAAAGTAAAGGAGCAATTAGAACCCTTATATTTAGTCTTTCACAAAGCATCTTGTTTTGCTGTAATTCCCCCTCCCTGCTCCAAAAGGAGATACTTCCCAGCAAGGGCCCTGGCCTCCAGGCAACCAGACAGCGCGCAGGGGACACGGAGCCCCAGGAGCGGCGGCTCCTCAGGCAGGACCCCAAGGGCCCCTCGGGGCGCAACCCACGCTCGGGTGCCGGCGCCTGGAACCGCAGCACGGGCGACGAGAGCAACACAGAGCTCCCGGGCTACGCCACAGAGCCCGGCAGGACAAGCCGGCCTCAGCCCCGAGAAAGGCCGCGCCGTGCGGTGCGGAGAGCAGGAGTCGGCAGCCCGAGGACAGAACGGCCCCGGCACCACCAAGCCGCGTCGGGGCCTCGCGCGCCCTGAGCGGGCGGATACGCCGGCGGGGTCGTCGAGCACCCCGCGCCCCAGCGGGCCGGGCCGGGCCGGGCCGCCTCCACCGCCCCGAGCCAGCTGCCGGCATCGCGGCCGGTGCAGAGCGATACGCGGGGAGAACGCGTCTCCCCCACAACTGGCCAATCAGACGTCAAGGCCTCAGCGCGCCCCCTTTGATTGGGAGCGAAGCTTCTCTTGCTCACCCAAGGAGAAGGCTGCGTCTACAGAGCGGAAGGGCGCTCAGTGTGCGGGGCTGTGATTGGCTGGAAGGCGTACCGGCGGGATGGCGGCCGCGGGGGTAGCGGCAGGGCTGGGGAGCAGCGACTTCTCGGACCTGCGGGAGATCAAGAAGCAGCTGCTGAGCGTGGCGGAGCGGAGCCGCGAGCGCGGTCTGCAGCACAGCGGGAAGTGGTGAGCGCCGCGGGCGGACGAGCGGGCGGGCCCCGGCTCAGCGGCCGCTGTGCTAACGGGTCTCTCTCCTCGCAGGGCCTCCGAGCTGGCCTTTGCCCTGGACCCGCTGCCGCTGAGTGAGCTGCCGCCGCCCCCTGCGCTCACGGAGGTACGGCCTGGGGAGAGGAGGCCCGGCCGAGTGCGGCTCCGACGACCTGCGGCGCCGCGACCCGCTCGGGGCCCGCTGCCGCGCCGTGCTCGGACACCGGCCGCCGGGTGGGGCAGGCCTGAGCCCGTTCTGTGCTCGTGGGAGTGGAAGGGGTTGCGCGGCCCGAAGAGAAAGTGCTGTAGTTGTTGCTGGCAGGGCTGCTTTTTAATCCTGCCTGCAACTACTGAGAACCAAATGTGGTAGCGATCTTTTAAAAAAAGTGCAAGAGGCTGTTCTGCGTGCTGCTTGTTTTATGATGCCGTGAAATTCCCTTCCAGTATGTGTTTAATGGGGCGCCGGAGCTGAATACGTTTTCCCAGATGAAAGCGTTCCATTTCACATGTTGCTGTGCCCTGAATGAGATACTCTTAAGCAAAATCTGAAATCATGCAACTTAATTTTTATTTTTATTCATCTTTACCAAGGTAAAAATGTATTGTAATACAAATTACATTGTGCCATTAAACTTGTGCTCCTTGGGACACAAGAGAAACAAGTTGTGTTCTCTGCCCCCACCTCCATAGGTGTGCAATAGGACTTTTAGATACAAGCCTGTTTTGTTAAATTCCAGCAGTGTAACACCTCATAAATGCAGTTCAAGGCATAGTTACCAAGGAAATGTTTGTGTTTAAGCTAGCAGGTTAATATTGTTTGATATGGAATTCTGGACTAGGTTTCTTATTTATGGTTATTCATACTCATTGAACAGCTAATTCATGCCTTCTGGTAGCTTGCCACAATTTGTGTTTTGGAATCTCACTGCTTAATTTTAAATGTTTCTAACTAGTCTGTACTCATTGTTTGAGAACTAGAGATCTGTCATGTAAGGGAATGGAGAGGCTTTTCTAATGGCACTCAAACTGTCTTTGAGGATGAATAAACTACATTTTTAGCTTTCAGAGCAGTTTAATGGATATATTTGTAACGGTGATTTTTCTAAAGAATGTCAGAGCTTCTGAGGTCTCAGAACTCTTCTGTGTCCTTGCAGGAGGATGCTCGTGATCTGGATGCCTACACGTTAGCCAAGTCTTACTTTGATCTAAAGGAATATGAAAGGGCTGCCTATTTTCTACGGGGCTGCAAGAGTCAGAAAGCTTACTTCTTGTATATGTACTCTAGATACCTGGTAAGATAGAAGGAAAAGTCACCTTTTAGCATTGAACTCCTCTGCTTCCTACCCCTCCCTGGCATACCTTATTTTTTGCCAATTCTATTCCAAATGACCACCTAGAAGTCCAAATTATATGTTTGGGGGGAAGGGTGGTAGAGGTGTTCATTTTAAAACTGTGGTGTTTGTGAAAACTCATTTTGCATACTGCTGCTAATATTGCAACACACATAAGGAATAAGCTGTTGTAATCATGGTTTTCCTCTGTTTTTCCACAGTCAGGGGAAAAGAAGAAGGATGATGAGACAGTGGATAGTTTGGGTAGGTCTCTGGTGTCAAGGAACACAAGATAATATAATGAAGCTTCCAGTAATGCCTCTTCATGTAAATCATCTTGGTTTTATGGCTTTCCTCTCAATTTTTGAATAATAGTGTGCTGTAACACAACTTCTTTCATTCTCTCTCAGTTCATTGACTTAATACAGATTACAGATTTTCATCTATTCTTCTGTTAAAGCAGGTGATCATACTAAGTGATTTTCTTTTAAAAAGAGAAAAATAATCACAAACTGATAAGCCTTCAGGTCATGTCAGTGATGATTCTGAATATAACCTAGACTTCATAATTGCTGTGGTAAGAATCTTGATTGAAAGCTACCTGTTTGACATTTTCTTCATGCAGGACCTCTGGAAAAAGGACAGGTGAAAAACGAAGCTCTACGAGAATTGAGAGTTGAGCTCAGCAAGAAACACAAGGCACGGGAACTGGATGGGTTTGGCCTTTATTTGTAAGTGTCTGCATGTATTTCTAATGTATTCATGTGGATATGCAGAGTTTTGTGATTCTGATTAACATGCTATCTTTTCTTTACAGATATGGTGTCGTGCTGCGGAAGCTGGACCTGGTGAAAGAAGCAATAGATGTATTTGTTGAAGCTGCCCATGTCTTACCTTTGCATTGGGGAGCCTGGCTGGAACTTTGCAACTTGATTACAGATAAAGAGATGGTAAAACTTGGGAGATATTGAGATGTGGCAACAAATTCCAGAGTTTAACTTCATTCAGTAACCAATGGTTCAGTTGCTACACTGCTTTATTTTGTGAGACTCTCACAGGCAAGACAATCCAAGATTGTAAATTATGTTGTTAAAACCTTTTTTTCTTTAATTGCTTGCCATGTTGTAGCTTGAGAGTCTTTATACAAGCAGGGCTAATTTCTTATTCACACACAAAGTGGTTTAAGACATGGCTAATTCATGTGTTCTGAAGTAGTTGTCAGCAGGGTTATTGCCTTGTCGCATGAAGGAGAACCTCCTAAGATACTTCGTATTTTCTTTTTGTTTTTTTCTTTGCTTAATCTGGTTCTAGTTCCACAGTTATTGAGCATTTTTGGTGGCCTGAAAGGATATACAGAATCAGTGCTTCTAAAACTAAAACACTAATGTAGGTATTCCCTTTGTTAAATACAAAACCAGATATATGAGATCAACTTATCAAACAATTGAACTTAGATATAAAACCAAAATAGATTGTTTTTCTTTATGCACGGGATTTTGAGACCACTCCTGGAATTCTCCAGTCAGTTCTGGCTGGTGGAATACTTAAGAAAAAGTAGAGATGGCACAAAAGAGCGCCTTACTGATTTGTGGAAAAAAGGAGAATGCATTTTTGATGAGATTATTTGGAGTCTAAAGAATAGTGATGTGATATTGATGTTCAAACATAAGAAAATATAGTCCTTCAAAGGACTTCTGAATTTAATGGAGAAATAAGGCTAGTGGCTGAAGCAGAAGCCAGCTGCTGTCAGATTTGAAGACAAGAATTCCTTCACTGATGGACCAAATGAAATGGCTTCAGTTCTTCTGCAACTTCAGCAGTCATGGGAATAGATTGGGAGTGACTAAACAGAATTATGTGGCCCATTTGTACTGCTTTTTAGACTGGATGTCTTAATGCTCCTTTCCTGTTTCAGTAGTCTCAATTTATAGGCATTATTTAGTCTCTCCTTTGGAAGAACTTGATATTAATTCTTGGTCCTAATACTGCTCTTTTGTAACTGGTGTTATGGCTTAAGAAAGTGATTGCAGGAAAGCCTCCTATCTCAAGAGCGTCTACTAAATCACAGGAGGGAAGATAATAGATTCTTTGCCACAAGTGGCTGTTAGAGTACTACTGATTGTCATCTATTCCTCCTCTTTGGTTCTTGCTAGTTGAAGTTCCTGTCCTTGCCAGATACATGGATGAAAGAGTTCTTTCTTGCACACATTTACACAGAGCTGCAGTTGATAGAAGAGGCTCTGCAGAAGTATCAGAGTCTCATTGATGCAGGATTTTCCAAAAGCACTTACATCATCTCTCAGATTGCAGTTGCCTACCACAATATCCGAGGTCAGTGATACTTACTAACTAGTAGGAATGAGCCCCTTTATGAATGCCAAGCTTGCATTGTTCTTGTTCTCCCATCTGCTGTTTGTTCTTCAGATATTGACAAAGCTTTATCCATCTTTAACGAGCTAAGGAAACAAGATCCTTACAGGATAGAAAACATGGACACTTTCTCCAACTTGCTATATGTAAGGGTAAGCACTCTTTCTATTGCCTATCCATAATGATGGTATTTATCAGAGGTATGTTAAACACTGGCAAAGCAGCTGGTTCTGTCTAGCCTTTCTGAATACAGGCTTTAAGCTTCTGCTTACTGCTTCAAACTCCATTAAATAGGTGCAATGTATCCATTGCTAACTGCCTAAGTTTTCTTTGAAACTGTAACATGCTCCTTTTCTCATCACTTTCATTTCTTTGTTTCACTAGAGCATGAAGCCTGAGTTGAGCTACCTGGCTCACAATCTCTGTGAGATAGACAAGTATCGTGTTGAGACCTGCTGTGTAATTGGTGAGAGCCAGCTATTTTACATGTATATTACACTGTCTGCAGGCTGTGCAAGGAAATCTTAGAAACACTTGTGAAAACAATCAGACAGCAAGGCTATCAAAACCACTTGGTGAATGTGATTTCAGGCAGCCTAAAAAACAGACCAAATGACAAAGTATCCTTTTCCCTCATTTCTCTCTGAAAGAGCTGCTGTAATACTATCAGTGCAGAAAGGAATTGAGGAAATCATTGTGAAGGTCCACATAGCTGATAATCCCTTTATTTATAGTCTTGAAACTCCAATGGAAATGATGGTGTGTCAGGACCAGGAAATTAATTTGTTAATCATGACATAAGTTTTAAGGCCATTCTTAATTGATTGGTACAACTGGAAGTTGATTGACCAGAACACTGGAGAACAGACTGCTATTGGATGTCTTAAGGTTTGAATCAGATCTGCCGTTAATAGAACTTTTTATAATTTGAGTTAGGAGGTAGTAGATAATACTTCTTCCATCTGTTTTCTACTTCTTTGCTGGTTTTTTGTTTGTTTGTTTGTGTGTTGGTTGGTTTTGGTTTGGTTTGTTTTTTTTTGTTTTGTTTTGTTTTTTGTTTAATTTATTTAAACATTGTGACTTTTGCTTTAGGGAATTACTATAGCTTGCGTTCCCAGCATGAAAAAGCGGCGCTCTATTTCCAGAGGGCCTTGAAACTGAATCCTCGTTACCTGGGAGCCTGGACACTCATGGGACATGAGTATATGGAAATGAAGAACACATCTGCAGCTATCCAGGCTTATAGGTATCACTCACATACAGCACAAAACAATGTTTGCGTCTGCATACATAAGGACTTGAAGTAGTATCTTCTATTTTTTGTTAGTCTTGCTGAATTCTGTCTTGGTTTTGATCCTGACTGCTTTCTGACTAGTTCATTTCCTTTTCTTTGACAGACATGCAATAGAGGTGAACAAAAGGGACTACAGAGCATGGTATGGCTTGGGACAAACCTATGAAATCCTCAAAATGCCTTTTTACTGCCTCTATTACTATCGACGGGCCCACCAGCTCAGGTAGAGTTGAGAACAGAGCCATGTTTATTGATGTTCACACTCAAGTGGTTGCTACTATCTGTAAAGGAATTTACACACTGGAACTAAGTTGGGGAAGGGAGAGCATCAATGCTACGTGATTTGTGCAATGTCACTATTTCAAATCCCCTAGTTGTATTAGTTATTAGGTATTGCTCTTTTGCAGACCAAATGATTCTCGTATGCTGGTTGCTCTAGGAGAATGCTATGAGAAGCTCAATCAGTTGGTGGAAGCTAAAAAGGTGAGAACTGCTGTGTGGAGTAAGATGTTAGAATGTCTCCCAGGACACTAGGTAGAGTAACAGCAGAGTTGTGTAGCTGCTGCTTCTGGAAGTGCATACGATGTATTGTTAGGAGCTTATTAAAACAATTTTTGTGGTGGTTACAACTGGGGAAGCTCTGCTGCAATGTAACTAGAGCAGCTGATAAATAAAAAGTGTCATCTACAGTTGATACATGCCCCTTTGCTGGAAAGCCACGTTGTTTTCTAACTTGCATGAGTCATGAGCTGGAGTTGGTTTTGTGGTGTGCTGGACTGACTTTCCTTCCTGACAGTGCTATTGGAGAGCTTATGCTGTGGGAGATGTGGAGAAAATGGCGTTGGTGAAACTAGCAAAGTGAGTATGTATTATCACTGCCAATATCGCGTTAGATGCAGTTAGCACTTTGATACCTAGTGATAAAATACTAAATGTAAAACGAGTGGAATTGCCGTTAGGTACTATTACTTCTGGAGCTATGTAATAATGGGTATCTTTGGGTTTGTTGTGACTGCAAATTCTGGTGTCCAGCTTTAAGTTTCCCTCAGGATAACTGGAGGGAATCGTAGCATAATGTTGGTTGCAAGGGACCTCTGAATGCTAAGGTGATGTGAGCAGGCAGCGCTAGCAGTTGTATTTGTTGTATTGAAACTTAAAGCAATCCATGATGGTAGATGATGTACAAAATTGTAGATTGATTATTTTTTTTTAAATTCCCTTCCCCCAGTATATTGTTGTGACATTGGGAAACAGTGTAATGTGCAATGAATGTGAACACTGACATCAGCACTAGTTTTTGGTGGGAATAAAGTAATATGAAGTGGAACAAGTGAAGGGGAAGGAAAAGAGCAAGTGGAAGGTGAAGCTGCCGTACAAAGACTTTTGGGATGTTGCAGGGGAAGAAGCTCTGGAGGAAATAGCCAGTAAATAGGATAGCAAAAGTTTGTTAAAAGCTTTAAAATATAACAGAATAAGCAAAGGCCCCTGCTTTGGTTGTCACTGCTTCTAGCAGTTAGTATCTGACTGGCTCCCTTCCTGGTAATCTAAATGTTCTCAAGCTGGATCATCTCTTTCCATGGGGGGGGCAGTACATGGTGCATGTCTTGCAAAGTCTGAAGGAAAAGACCTGGCCTTAGTCCAGGTCAGGTTGAGTAGGTACTTTCTCATAGACCAAGAAGGTCTTTGACAGTGCAGTCTTGTTCCAGTGGCCCATTTTTCTCCTTTTCTAGGTTGCATGAACAGCTGAATGAATCTGAACAGGCAGCTCAGTGCTATATCAAATACATCCAGGATATCTATTCCTGTGGGGTAAGATGGTATCTTGGGAATAAAAGGAGAAGAAAGCGTCGGGGTAGAACTACCTTGGAAGGAACTCAAAAATGATGGTTTTTACCCCCCTCACTGCAGGAGATAGTAGAGCACCTGGAGGTCAGCACTGCCTTCCGTTACCTAGCCCAATACTATTTCAAGTGTAAGCTCTGGGATGAAGCTTCAGCGTGTGCTCAGAAATGCTGTGCATTCAATGATGTGAGTAGTTGTGCAACCTTTGGTGTTTCTTAGGGGATCTATGAACTTGAGCTTTGCTCCCCCTGGAGTAGAAGGAATCATTTATTGGAGGAGTGAGGGCTGTCTGCCATGCAGGTCACATCCTGAGTGGTTGTGTTGTATACCTGGTCACTAATGCTGCTTATGATTGACTAAAATCATGGAATACGGTGTAGATAGTAAAAGTAAACCATGTCTCACTGGTGTTCACTAAATAAAAGCACTTGAGGCTCGAGGAGGTGGTTAAATGGTCACAGGTTCCCACACACTGTAGTGACGGTACTTGCATAACTTTTTTTTTTTTTTTCCCCCCTCATCTTCTGTGTGTAGACAGTGCCGGGGATATAATAGTATATGGGGTTTGTATGTGACTCCATATTCTGAGATGTTCTGTATCTGTAAGTGGGCAGTTTGGGATTTTTAACTTCAACCTAGTGGTAGACACTAGCCATGAGTGCAGGGTGTTTGGGCTATCCTTGACAAAGCTGTCTGGAACTCTGGAGAACCTGAATTCAGCTTATTTGAAGCTTCTTTAATCTGCTTTTCACTGGAATATTTAGACAGCTTCAGTGGTTGATGGTACTGCTGTCTGAAATACGCAAGTGACATGCAAATCAGGTGAGTAAAAGGAGGAAAGACAAAAGAAAAGTGACGTACCTTAACCTTTTTAGGTAGCAGAATAAAAAAGAAATGAGGATGTTTTTTATAGTTTACAGCCATACAGAATGACAAAGTAGTATAACTTACACTGCTTACATGCTGAATTTGACTCAGAAACCACCTATCCATAGGTGTATTGGTTTTTGTTTTTTTTTTTTTTATAAATTCCTTTCAGACTAGAGAAGAAGGAAAGGCCCTGCTGCGGCAGATCTTACAGCTTCGCAACCAAGGAGAAACATCATCCGCAGATATTGCTGCTCCCTTTTTTCTCCCTGCATCATTGTCGGCCAACAACACTCCCACGCGTCGTGTCTCCCCACTCAATCTGTCTTCTGTAACACCGTGAACAGTGCTGATACTTCTAACCTGTGCATTGAATGTGACATTGCAGATGGGGCTTGCAACCACTTATTTCTTTCCAGTGAAATTTCTACATTCATTGTTGCCTTCGCTTGAAGGGTAGGAGTTACTAGAGCCCACAGCTGAAGACAGGTGTGTCTCAACAGGCAAAGGTGTAGCCTACATGAAAGTGCCTATGCTGAGATGTGAGAGCCTGCTGTACTTCTTACCAAGTCATTCCATGCAGAGGGAAGACGTGTTCCAGAACACTGGACTACTCCAACTGAGGGACTGGGAAGAGCTTGTGTGCTTGAGATAAAATATAATTCAAGTTTGATTCTGCCCTGTTACCTCTGGTCTTTACTGAACTTCTTTGGATGAATTCTTAGTGGTACCATTGCTCTCTACATCAGAAACTGTTACTTGCCTGGCTACGTAAGGATTTTTGCTTGTCTTGAACTAAACAGATGATGTTTCACTAAAGCAGTAGAATATAGGCACTTAGATATAGGTGCAATGTCTATGTTGAGGGACTGAGAAGGGTCAGAGGAGTTCCAAGTAGCCACAAGTGACAGCTGTTTGCCTTTCTGTCTGGGGATCTGGCAGATACTTTGGCTTTCAGCAGAAAAGCAGCTGGTGGGATAGCACAATTAAAAAAAATAATGGTTAAGTTACTGTCCTTGGGCTTCTTTATGGTGCAGCTTTCATTGGTACTATAGCAAATGAAATGGGATGAACTGTAATGGATCACTTTGTTAAGGATTGCCGCATCTTGTAGACAGTATGGTATGTGGGATGCCTCCCCCGTGGGGCTACTGCTGCTTATCCCTGTTCACGCGTCCAGACAATAGTAAGACTAAGTGTGAATTTGAGATGCGCACATGTGCCTATGTACCACAGACATGACCATAAATTAACAGATTAACATAAACAAGAGGATGGTGCCCTTAGATGCACTTGCTGAAAACAGAAACCGTAGAAGTGGCCTGATCTTGTTCCTACTTGCTTAAAGTTTGCTAGTGGAACATATAATTCAAGTACGTGTTCACATTCTCTTGTCTCTCCAGTCTCTGTCAATGACCTTGAGTCTCTTCTATATCCATGACTAGATCTTGGGTATCTTGTTCAGTCTCAACCTTGGGCCTAGGATATCCACAGATTCTGGGTTTCACCTGTTTGCTGGCTAGCCCCAGTTAGGGTTGCTGTTGGAACACCCACGTGTGTATACAAACAGTAAGGATCACAATGACAGAGAAAACAGGCAGCAATAGTGTTTAATTAATAAAAGTGTAGAATGCGCTGTGGTGATAGAGTTGTAAGTCTCAGCCAGACAAAGGTGAATGATCGGCAGCCTGCTTGTGTGCAGTTGGTGGCTCTTCTGCCTTCCCCTGCCTGTCACTCTCACTCCCTACCCCCCATTTTCCCATGCTTGTTCCTCCATGACCCATCTTCACTGCCTCCCTTGGGGTCTGTGGTCATTTCCCGAGACATCCTATGATACATTTTAAGTGGTCCTGCGATCCCCTTCAGGCATCTTAAAAAAAAAAACATTTTTTCTTGCCTATGAGACCTTTCCTGATAATCAACCATAGTCTTATTGGTTACAAAGCTCCTGGTTGAATCTCCAGAGTTGCACTTGGGTGGTTCCTTTAATGGCCCATCAACTGGTGTGTTAGAGCTCTGCTCTTAGTTATCTGCTGTGAGGTGCTGCCTTTATCACCTGTCCTGTTCATTGTCTTGTCTTTTACATTGAATAGCTGTTAACCAGATTTCCTTAGACATGTATCTAGTTCACAATTTCACTGAGGCCACGAAGGATGGAGGTTAATAACATTGGTAACTTTGACTCAAATAGTCTTGCTTGTTGACACTTAGTACCCTTCAGACAAAGACAGTGTTATGTTTGGGCTTCATCCACCTGTGAGGAATATGATTTTGTTTTGAGCAGTGACCTGTGAAGAACAACCAACAGTTTGGGATGTCCATTTGACCTATGACCTCAGACGACTTCAGCCAAAGTCTCTCTGCTGTTCAGTTACAACTTGTAAGCTTGATACAACCTGGAGGTCTTTTTAAACGTACTTAAGGTTTGTGTACATTTTGGGTTATGAATAACCAACTATGAATATATTCATGGGTTAAATAATCTGCGATTAGAGATAATCTGCAGATGTTTATGTTAAACTTTCATTAACAGTATAGACCAGCAGGGGAGTGCAGAGGAGCATCATAAACTTTTCTTCTTTGGAAATACTGTGATGTTTCTGAGTAGGGAGCGAAAATCCCTGATATCTTCCACCAGGACTCCTGTGCACATCTGCTAACGTGGGTCAGGAGAAGGCATGCACTGGGCTCTTTATCCACCTCTGATTACATGGCACCCCTCCTGGAAGACCTCCCAGCTCCTATCAGCCTTGCTGCTGGCAGAGAGCTGGTAGGCACGTTACTTCTGAGGTTGCTGAATACTGGAAGTTTTCTGTTACTACAGCAGTGAACAGAGGACCATGCAATAGTATGTTTGAAGGATGCTGACGAGGTGGTTGAAAGCTGCATGTGATGAACTACATGCTCAGGCGCTGCCCAGTGCGGCCCTTCTTGCATTACTTAAAGCCTTATCTTCTAATTATCAAAAATAGCTAATAGTAAAGATTAAATATCTATGTAAGTAGTTGTTTGCCCGAGCATTATATTATTCACACAAATGAATACAGGTATTGTATGAAGCACAGCCAAGTTGCAGTCATATGGAATGCATCCTGTGTGCTGAGAGCAAATAAGGGAAGAAGGAAACTAAGCAACTACTCAGGACTTGCGCATATGTTCATCAACATGATTTCTGTATTTGATCACATCTGCTAATGCATGTGGATCAGTGATGAGACTTTAGGTTAGTAATTTATTTGCTTGTTTAGAAAATTAGTCAGTTGTAGTTATTTTGTCAGAAAAGAAACATTTTTAATTCCGACTGCAGTTGAAATGTTTTCAAACAGAGTGCTGCCATTTTCTCCCATCTGTATTTCCTTAATAAGTTGAAGCATTTCTTTACTTTTGTTATGTGTGCCCAAAACTTGTATGCCCTTTGCTATTACATAACTCTTCAGTTGAGATATTGTAAGATTTACAGTTTGAAATAAGTGGACCCTTTCAAAACCAAAAAAGCTGTATACTGTTGTGAATATACAGGGCCACATTCTTATTCTTTGAAATTATTAGTTGCCACTGAATTAAAAATGGCAGGGTCCAGACCATAGTCAGTTATGTTACACCAAAAAAACCTTGAAGAAACAGGCTAACCTAAAATTAGTCATACATTCTGCACAGGCAGCTTAATGCATTAGTTGATTGGAAGTGTAAAGTGTATTGACAGAATCACTGTTAGAAGATGACCTAAATAACATCTATAATAAATAATCAGTGAGAAAACTCTAGCAGACTCATAGTAATAGACTAGATCAAATAAAGGGAAACTGTCTGATCAAATGCTCAGAGTTAAACTGATCATCAGATTTGGCAGCAGCAAGGAATTTCCTCGCAGGACAAATTGGAGAGAGTTCAGACATTTTTTTTGCCTTTGGAGTATAAAGTGAGTACTATCGCTAAGGCTCAATTTTACTTAATAATTTTCCTGCTTTTGCAAGCCATGCAAATATTGGTGCTACCCTTTAGCCTCCCAGTAGGGCTCGAGAGGGATGGTAGCCTCTTACTGCTGGTTCTCAAGTCTATGATGGGAATTGCTTGATGCTCATTGTGCTGCATGGCAGCCTGTGGAACAGTCTCTGTTTGACCTTTCTGATTATTTTGCATGCCTAAAATTGCATGCCTAGAATTTTGTGATAACTATATCACTCCACAATCTGGTATGCATCACAAAAATTTAGTAAGGTATTGGTTAATTTTGCCATCCGTATCTTCTCAGCTGTTTTGTTCTGTTGGATAGCTACCATACTTCTCACCTTGGGCTGAAAAATGCAATGTGATGATTTTAAGAGACCCCTTTGGAATGAGCAAAATCTGGATTTCTTAACACACATGCACTGTTAGTACTACTCTCCCAAATTATGATTTGTGAGGTAAAGATAAAGGCCTCTCACTCCCATCTGTTAAACTATTTTCCACTGTGCATTTCCCAGCACTCATGCACTTACAGGGAGGTATGTACACCAGTACGATGGTTATAACAACCTACATCATCAGAAAGGCTCAGTTGTGGTGCTGATAGCTGCCGTCTCTGTTGGTGCATGTCAGAGTGCAGTGCGGGCTCCCCTAGGGAGTGGAGAACTGGGAGCCCTGTGCTAGGAAGGCTGACAGGGCAGGGACCTCCCTCACAGCGCCTGGGTGAGGTGAGCAGGACTGGCACGGGATGGTAATCTGGGACAGGCGGGAGGCCCCACTGCCCAGCAAGGCCACAGCGACAAGGCTCGTCTGAGATCCAGCTGGGAAGGCAAGTTGTGATCCAGGCCACCAGGACCCATGGCCAGATGCAGGCACAGCTGCAACGTGATCTCCACTTTGACACTGGGCTGTTGACTGCAACTCTTGAGAGTAACCATCCAGCTAATTCCTTAACCGCTGAGTGGTCTGTACGTCAAATCCATGTTTCTCCAATTTAGAGTCAAAGATGTCATGTGGGGCAGTGTCAAATGCTTTACACGAGTCCAGGTAGATGATATCAGTTGCTCTTCCCCTATCTACCAATGCTGTAACCTTTTCCTAGAAAGCCACCAAATTTGTCAGGCATGATTTGTCCTTAGTGAAGCCATGTTGGCTGTCACCAATCACCTCCTTATCTTCCATGTGCCTTAGCGTAGTTTCCAGGAGGATCTGCTCTGTGATTTTGTTGGGCACAGAGGTGAGGCTGGCTGATCTATAGTTCCCCAGGTCTTCCTTTTTTTTCCCTTTTAAAAACGGGGGTTATGTTTCCCCTCTTCCAGTCAGTACGAACGTCACTGGACTGCCACAACTTCTCAAATATGGAGAGTGGCTGAGCAAATTCATCCACCACTTCCCTCAGGACCTGCAGATGCATCTCATTAGATCCCATGGACTTGTGCATCTTCATGTTCCTAAGATGGTCTCAAACAGGTTGGGTGGGGAATGGATTTAGAACAGTCCTGAGGAGAAGGACTTGGGGCTGTTGGTGGACAAGAAGCTTAACATGAGCCTGGCAATGTGTGCTGGCAGCCCAGAAAGCCAACTGTGTCCTGGGTTGCATCAAAAGCAGCATGACCAGCAGGTCAAGGGAGGGGATTCTCCCCCTCTACTCTGCTCTCATGAGACACCACCTGGAGTACTGTTTTCAGGTCTGAGGCCCCCAACATAAGAAGGACATGGAGCTGTTGGAGCGAGTCCAGAGGTGGCCACAAAAATGGTCAGAGGACTGGAGCACCTCTGCTATGGAGACAGGCTGAGAGAGCTGGGATTGTTCAGCCTGGAGAAGGCTCCGGGGAGACCTTAGAGCACCTTCCAGTACCTAAAGAGGCCTACAGAAAAGCTGGAGAGGGACTGTTTACAAGGGCAGGGAGTGACAGGACAAGGGGAATGGCCTTAAGCTGAAGGAGGGGTGATTTAGATTAGATATTAGGAAGAAATTCTTCCCTGTGAAGGTGGTGAGGCCTTGGCACAGGTTGCCCAGAGAAGCTGTGGCTGCCTCATCCCTGGAAGGCCATGTTGGATGAGGCTTTGGGCAACTTGGGCTAGTGGGGGGTGTCCCTGCCCATGGCAGGGGGTTGGAACTAGATGGGCATTAAGGTCCCTTCCAACCTAAACCATTCTATGGTTCTATGACAGCACAGCCTTGCCCCCTAAGGAGCCTGCAGACAGAGGAAGGGGCCTACAAGCTATTTTGCTGACTCTTTGCCCTAGGACACTGAACCGACCCTCCCAGAACCTGTTAGGCTAATGTTACGGTCTCTTTGTGCCTGCAGGCCCAGATGAATCATGCCATGTTATATGCACCCTAGTATTCTTCACAGTTGTTTTTTCCCTTTTCGATATACTTCAGACATTCCATTTATCTTGTGCAGCCACTGTACTGGTCTCTCAGAATGTGTTAACTGCCCAAGGGGTTTTCTTATGAAAACACTGTAATTCTATAAAGCCCATTCATAGCATCTTCCACTTCAGGCTCTTAGAGCTTGACATATAAATGGCAAGTGCTTTTCCTTTTGAGGCAAGTTCAGGTGTGTAAGGACAGAGTTAATGTGGGGCTGAACAGAGGAACCTATTGCACTCTTTGGTAAGTGTTAGGCTATACTATATGCATCTCATGCTCATGTGGATCCCTTGGTACTATGTTACAGGTCCTGCTAAACAAAATGAAACAATAAAAAAAAAATCACCGAATCTCTTACACCACTCTGAGAAAAACTAAATGCCTCCACTTTACAGGTGAGGAAGATGAAGCCAGGATAAACTGGTCAGCCATGAGTCAGGCATACAGTGCCAGTGTCTTTACTCTGAGACCTCTGCTTCTAGTGCTGGGTTTCCTTCTCATAGAATCATAGAATCTTTAAGGTCAGAAAAGACCTCTAGTATTATCAAGTCCAACCGTGAACCCACCACCACCATGTCTACTAGACCATGTCCTGGAAGTGCCATGTGTACAGGCTTTTTGAACACCTCCAGGGACGGTGACTCCACCACCTCTCTGGGAGCCTGTTCCAATGTCTGACCACCCTTTCAGTGAAGAAATTTTTCCTGATTTCCAACCTAAACCTCCCCTGGAGAAATTTGAGGTCCTTTCCTCTTGTCCTACCACTTGTTGCTTGGGTGAAGAGACCAACACCCACCTCACCACAACCTCCTTTCAGGTAGTTGTAGAGAGTGATAAGGTCTCCCCTCAGCCTCCTCTTCTCCAGACTAAACAACCCCAGTTCCCTCAGCCGCTCCTCATAAGACTTGTGCTCCAGACCCTTCACCAGCTTTGTTGCCCTTCTCTGGACATGCTCCAGCACCTCAATATCCTTCTTGTAGTGAGGGGCCCAAAACTGAACACAGTACTTGAGGTGCGTCCTCACCAGAACCAAGTACAGGGAGACAATCACT
>VXBL01009965.1:497-41591 GCA_013400195.1 Aramus guarauna
GGGCCGCCGCGCCCCCCCCCCCCCCGCACGGCTCCTCCACTGGAAACTAACGCTGGGCTGCACCACTATGAGCCCCTGCGAGGGACCAGGAGGTACCTCGTTCCATCGCACACGGGATGGCCCCACGGAGCGGAGGGAAGACTCCCTACACTCGGGGACGCCGGCAGGGAGGGCGGGCCCCGGCCCCCCTGGGTCTCCTCAAACAGCACTGACGGGACTCCGAGTCGCGGCCAGAGATCCGGCGCCGCTGGGCTCGTTTCCCGCCCCCCCGTTGAAGCCGCAGTTTTGCCTCCCCGACTCCGGTAAGTCCCTCCAGGCCGCGCAGCCCCTGGCGCCCGGCCCGCCGCAGGGTCCTACCTGTGCGGCCGCGGCCGGCCCCGCCTCGCCGAGCGGCGTCCCCCGTTCCTATAGCGACGCCGGCTCGCTTCCTTTGGCCCACGTCAACAGCCTTCGGCCCTCATCTTCGCTCCTGATTGGCTCTAGCATCCCGCCCCGCTGCCCAATAGAAACGTACTACGGAAACACTCCGCCTTCCCCTGTCGCTGATAGGCCGATGAGTACGGTCCGGTTCGCCCGTTTTCGAACGACTGTAGTTCCTTCCGCGCTGGTGAACTACGACTCCCAGGAGCCTCTTCGGCGAGTGGGCGGGGCTGGCGCCGGTGGCTCCCGGGGCGCGCGCCAGCGGCCGCCGCCTGTTTACCAGCCGCCCCGGTGCCTCTCTCTCCGCGTGCAGCCGCGGCACGTGACCTGGCGGGGCAGAGGCGGGGCTAACGGCCGTTCATCGTGAGGAGCCGCTCCCTGTCCCGTCCCGTCCCGTCGCGTCCCGCCTCAGGGGGCTTCTGCCGCGGCTTCCGGGGCCGGCGGCCCCGCCGGGCGGCATGAGGGCGCTGCCCCCGCGCTGGGGGCCTCTGGCGGTGCGGGCGGCGGGCGGGTGGTGGGGGCCGCTCGCCCCAAACCGCCACTGTAGCTCCGCCGAGGCCGGCGGCCGTAAGCCCCTTCAGGAGTGGGCGCTGGCGGTCAGCCCGCGGGGGCGGCTGCGGGTGCGGCTGCCCTGCCAGGTGAGCGTACGGCCGCTGGATCCGCAGCGCTACCCGGGCGCGGACCGCGTGTTGGTCGCCGTTAGCGGCGGCAGCGCCCCGCCCCGCGACCGGCAGCAGGACCGCGTCCGAGTGGAGTACGACGAGGCGCTGGAGCAGATGGCCATCATCGCGGACGGCGTGGACAGCAAGACCGCCGTGGACGTCAGGACGCCCGTGAAGTTCGGTGGGTGAAGCGGGGGTGGGGGCGGCTGCACGCCCGGCGGTCAGCCCTCTCCTTCCGGCATGCTGGGCCAGACGGGATCGCTCCCCCCGGGGGGGCTCACCGGGGACCGTGCTGGCATTGCTGCCGCTTGGGCTGGAAGCGCTGTTGGCAGCGGGTGTTCGGAAGTGGCATCGTGGCCCCTCTGATTACGGAGGTTCAAACCGTCCCGTACTTTTCTGCGTTTCCTGACTTCTTAGGAGTTTGGATACATGACTTGTTGACCTTTTTGTCAGCAATACTTAATGGTGCAACTTGTGCTGTCAATTGGTAGTTGCAACGCACACTTCTAATTTTGCTCTGACAGCTGGTGTTGCAGAGGAGGCGTAACTGCAGCTCATCTGGGGGACAGCAGTCCTCAGTATGTGCTGCACACACCTGCAGTTCAAGGGTTGTTCACAATATGGTTGTTGTACCTACCAGCTTCTATAATGGTTGTTATGCTGAGTGGCCACCCACAGGGGTCAAAAAAGTCTGGAAGGTAACAATATGAATGAAATGCCTAGAAGGGCTCCTTTGTTTAGTACAAATCTTCCGTTATCTTTTTGGGCACAAGGCAAAAATCTGTGCAGGGTTTCTGGTACAGAACCTGCAAACTTGCCAGAGCAGCTGCAGTGGCTGAAACCAATAAACATCTGTGCTGGACTCAAATACTGACAGTGGCTCTAGATTTAGGGAAGGAACCTTTTCTTGCTAGGATAATTCCCATCAGTGAGCTGAGGTTTAGGGAGTACTCGACCCAGAGAGGTTTGTGTTTAGTCATTGAGCTGTTGGGGTTTTTTTTCCCCTATGGATTTGTGCAGTTGCCCATACAGTGCAGAGTTTCACCATGCTGGAAAAGCTTTTCAGTGTACCAAAGAACCTGGTCGTTGGTTTGCTTCAAGTGGTTGTTCAAGACTGCTGCTGTATTTCATTTGATGCTTTGCTGCAGTTGTGGTATGAGAAATGGTGAATAATCCCATTCTACTTACGCTTCATACATGTCATCTATGACTTTTGCAGAGCATGGTGTGACATTCCCTTGGTTGCCACTTTTCCAAACCCTTACAGCAAAGACATTCTGTACCTTTTATCTTCTCTGCTCCCCCCCACCCCCACCCCTTAAATTCTGCTATATCAGTTTTTGATTTTGAGGGTTTTTTCTTGTTTTCATTTGGAAGGACCTGAACTATGTATCATTCAAAATGGAGAAGTGGATTTATCATAGCTGCTTTCTCTTTCATTTTTCTAGTTTTGCTCATCCCTATAACTTTTCTTTTTACACTGTTGATAACTCAAGATTTTTTTACCAAAACTTATGGTATCTTTTGTTTCCTAACAACTAATATAGAGACAAACATTCTGTAAATCAGGGGCTTCTCCCCCTCCTTGCCCTCAGTGCTTTACTTTGTCTATGTTAGAATGGCCATGCTGATTCATACCGCGAGTCCAGCTAGGCCACTGTCCTGTCTCCAGCAGTAGTCATAAAGAGGTACTCAGGGGAGAGTAAGAACAGGAAAAACATAAATGATATTTTATCTAAGTGTTCTCTTAGCTGTCCAGCTGTTTTCAAGTGAGGAGATTTTGTGAGCCTGATACAGCTCAGCCCCTCAGTGGGTCTCTGTTCTGAGTGTCTGCTTACACGTGTAAAGAGTTTCAAGGTGAGAGCTTCCTGGCACGCTCTGTGCCTCTTGGCAGAGAGTCCCACAAGGTATACCAGCCATTCAAGTCCTGCTATTTTATCATTTGAGTGTGTGATCTTCCAAGATCTTTCTGCATTTGTCAGTGAGTTTTTAAGTAGTCTGAATAATTCAGCGTCATTGATTAAACTTTTCAACCTTGGTATTTGTTCTGATTTCCGAATTCATGTAGTGTTGAAGGTGATCCATAGCTTATAGCTAAAAGACAATATAGGATTAAGGATATTGTAGAAGACATCTGAAAATCCAAGTTCATTCTCTTAAACAGATCGACAGTTACCTATATGTCCATTGACTCTTTCACTGAACCGTAGCAAGGCTGTCTTCTCCAAGAGACTTTTGTAGTTTTGACTCTTGACTAAGAATTGTCAGTTACGTTTTTACAGGTGTGGTTTTTTTTTTTTTGTATGTGTGTGTGTGTCCCTGCTTGGCAAGTGCAAAGATTACCTTAACTTGTCCTTAGTATGTTCACAGAGTCTGTCCCAGGATTACAGACAATCAAACCAAAACCCAGGATCCTGTTTATTACCCTTCATTTCTCTACTTCATCATTAACCAAACACACAGAGTACTTCATTTCTCTAGTACTCGGTGTGTTTGGTTACTTTGCTGTTAATAATTTACTACTTCAGTTTCTCCAGGATCTCTGAGTGACAATTACGTGTTACTCTTGGGAAGTAGAATTCATTGTATTTAAGATCTGGAGAATTTCAGCCTTCATGAAGAGTTTCAATGTGGGAAACCTTCCCAAAGGTCTCTATAATGAATCCTGATTGTTGGGGGGCGGGGCAGGGGGGGGGAGTCATTTAGCTTTTGTACTGTCTTTGAGATTCTTACTATATTCTGAATGTCAACCAGTCCTGCAGACTATCTTACAGTCTTCCTTCTTGAAATAGGTTTTATTAGTTTGTCGGTTTCTAGGCTGTTCCACTTTGGATTTTGGTAAGCTCATACAATTCAGGTTCCCCAGACAGTCTGTTGATTATAATCCCCTTCCACTAGTTGCTGTTTGTCACCCCGTAATTAGCATGATGTTAGTATTGTCTGTTCATGTTGTTATCCAGGCATATCCAGAGATACATTTCCTAAAATGTAAATACTTTCTTGTACTTGGTGAAGTAGAATTGCTACTTCCCATGAGGTTCTACTTTAAGTGTTCTTTCAGCTCTGGTTTGTTTTTTGGGTTTTCTGAGTAGTAGTTTGTGCTTGCGTTGTTCCTTTTCTTTATTCAGGAAAGAATTATCCATTAAACATCATTGCATAAGCAAAAAATCTTATCCCTTGTAAAAACACATCTCAAACCAGAAAGAAACTGTTGTTGCTCTGCAAGCACTTTGGCTTTTCTCTGGCCTTCCTTGAATGTGTGAGGAGGATGTTAGCTCCGTTCTGTTTAATCTGTTTTATCTGAGCTCTCTTTCTGTGACTTAGCTTTAGGAAACTGAGAAGTTGATGTGAATGTCTTTACAGTATTCTAGCTTCTTTCTTGGTTTTGGAACTTGTGGCATTTCATAACAGCTTTTGCAATTTAGATTGGAGCTTATCCAGGAAGCTCAAAGTTAGCTGAAACTCCATAGAGCCTTAAGAGCATATGCAGCAGATGCTAGATGAGCTTAAGTGTGCATTTTAAACCAAAGGCAACTTGTAAGCAGCCCAGTAGGACAAGTACTAAAGGATCCTCTATTTCTGTTTTAGTGTCTAGTTTTATGTTGTGTATAGTCTTTCGATATCATACACAATCTGATAATCCTCTCTAATCTATCATGTGTGAGGGATAAATGTATCAGAGAGAAATTAGTTGAAATCTTTCTTATTTATTTTCCTTCAGGTTACGTGTATGCATTAGTTATTTATTCCAGGGACAGTTGTAGGCACGTGGCTGTAGGTTCGGAGTCTGCTCAGCACATAGAGAGAACCCTGTGTCTTGGCATGTCAAACTGCATGTGCTAATTAAACATGGCACCAGCTCTTTGATTTCCGGTTACTGTACATTGACTGAGTGCTCAGAAGTAAGCCCAACTGAGGTCTTGCAGAACCAGAATCTGAGAATCATCTGTCCTGTCTTACCATATGGTTCTTATAATATAGATGTACTAAAGCAAAACATATTAGCGTCATCATAGGATAATTTGGGTTGGAGGGGATCTCGGAAGGTTTCTAGTTCAACCTGCTCAAAGCAGGGTCAACTCCAAGGTCAGAGGAGGCTGCTCAGGGCTTTATCCAGTCTACTATTGAAAAGAATGAAGACTACACAACCTCCTTTGGCAAACTGTTCCAGTTTATTTTCTGTATTATAACCTGGTGAAGAGAACAGAGGCTTCTATGCCAAGGTCAAGGAGGAGAACTGTGAGTGTTGAAACGGTGGCCAGATTCATGGAGTAGACTATCAAAGCTCTGTCCCCTCTAGTACAGAATCAAACGCTCCTGGTCTAGGCCTACTTGTAAGCCAGTGTGAGGTTTTTTTATTTTTGCATTTATTTTTTGTTTTTAATTATTTTTTATCAGCTCTCGCCTTGGGAAAACTTAACTCTTCCACATTAGTCTTATTTAAGTCTGTGAGATCACTTTGATTTTGGGCTAAATATGGTAGATTGCTGTGGAACTAACTAAGCAAACTGAATGAATGTATGGGCTTGAATGCTTCTGTGAATTACCAAAATCATAATTTTATGGTATCACTTAAACAATTTTTCTGCCTACTTACATGATGGGAGAACCTAAACTACTGGGACTGCTGGTTTCTGGTTTTTTGGTTTTTTTGGTAAATGTTAGTGGAAAGCAAGTGTGAATGGTTTTGACTGTATTTTTCTGAAGTCTTAAGATATTAAAGAGTTGGAAAAAACATCATCAGTGTCTATTCCTAAGTATGACAGACTTACAGCCTCAGAGTAGCAAATACTATAATCTGATGCCCTCAAATAGTTTTTCCTCAGCTGAATTATTTTACATGCATACTCACTTACTGGTAAGCTTGCTCTATGAGTAGAAAAGTGGATCATCATGAAGTATTTCTAGTAGTCCAGGGTTGCTGAGTCACTTTAAAACAAGTAATTCTTCAGTCTGTTTCAAATATTATGGCTTAAGGTGGTATTTCTGATACCAAAGTTCTTTTTTTCCCAATGTACCTTTATTTCCGATACAAATCCTTTGCACCTCAAAGATCTTCATGTGCTCTTCAAGGTTTGTGTGGCTGAAGTTGGCTTCAGCTCTCATCTTTGCTAAGGAGGAATCAAACTAGCTATTTTTGGAGCCTTGGCACTGAAACGGATTGTATCCTGTTCCTCCTTGCTTGTTCAAATTTCATGAGCAATATTATCCAGCTTTTAGCCTGTCTCTTTGTGGAGTCATTTATCCTTACTTCAGGAAGCCTATTTGTGAGACAGAGGGACTCCACTCCTTGTGCACCAATTTTTGCTGTCTCAAGGCTAGCAAAGCGCTGCGACTCTGCAGAGGATCAAGGCACAAAACACGTTTCCAGAAATCCCTGGTTTATTAACAGCATGCACGTGAATCCCTAGAATTCTGTGTCCTCTTCTGGCACCCGTCTTTGATATGGCTAGGATTAAACTGTTAATCTACCTTTCAAATGATGGCCATAATATATCCTGCAGGATCAGAAGTTTTAATCTTATAAAAGTTTTGTTAAGTTGGAATCATGGCTAAACTGACTGCTCTTAAGGCTTTTCCTCCTTTTGACAGAAGCAGTAAGGGCAAGGGGGTATCAAGCTGATTGAATTCACTGATTTGCACAAGCAAACTGACCTTTGGACCTCTCTCTTCTCAGAAATCAAAATAGCAGAAGTCTTAGATGTAGATCTTCCCAAGGACTGTGCAGTTTTCCAGTGGGTGAATTGAGCAGTTTTGAGCAAGACAGCTTGTATTTCAAAAATACTACTACTTTCTTTTTGAACTCTCCAGTTTTGTGCTGTGCAGGGGCATACTGTTTCAAGCGTAGATGTTTGGAGAGGTCCTCTATTTGCGTCTCTCTGGGAACTGTTTAAACAATCCAGCTGCTTCCTGAGAAGTAAAACCTGTAGATCAGCATCAATCACATTGAAATAGTTCAGATACCAGTCAGATATTTTTAGTCTGGTGAAACTGTCTGGGCTTTACCAACATAAAACCTTGTGGTGCTGGCCCTTGAGCCTCTGATGATAGTCACCAGTCCAGTTTGCCAGGTTTTGTACTTTTACATGCCTCAAAGCCTATCTTAGGTTTCTTAAATTTAAGTAAACTCTGTAGCTAGATTAAAATCTTGGTCACAGTATTTGGAAGTCTTCTGTGAAGAGGCTAAGAAAACAATACCTGCAAATAAAACGGCTTTCTGGAAAACCTCCTTATCCAGTTCACCTCTTCTAACAATTTCTTAGGGAATTGTTACCTGTGAACACAGTCTGCATCCTTCACTAAATTTAACCTCTTAGCTTAGTGTGGCAACAAGGTAGCACTCTTGCAGTAAAGATGTGAAGTATTTTAGCTCTGCCTTTTGGATTCCCCTGGTTTGTCAGGTGGCAAAACTTCTTTTCATTGTTAGTTGGAGCTCTCAGTCTCTCGTCTTCATGGTCTGCAAGCTGCTGTTGTCATGGTTCCAGCATCTGTCCCAAGCAGCAACGTGACAGTACTGATCTTCCGCCTCCACTGTATCACAGGTCTGACTTGGAGAATCTTGCTGGGGCAGAGCTTGTTGTACATACTGTGATTCTTCTCCTATTTCTGGTCACCTTCACAGATAAGGGAGGTGAAAGAAAAATTTTCACAAGTGCTTAAATGAAGGTTTCTTTTCCAGATAATCTTTTTCTTTTGAGAGTAATAAGCTCTGTATCTCCCTTAGTCCTTCACCCATGTGTCCTGCAGCATACACTTCTGACTCCTGTTCAATTTTTCTTCTTTCTGTCTTTTATCCTTAGAAGAACAAAACCACTTTTTTTTCTTCTCCTGCCTTTATTTTTTGCCAGTTGTTATGGTGGTTGTTAATATAAATGACTATTAATATAGTCAGAATCCCCAGGGTGCGCATTCTCAACTTCTTCCCAGTTCCTTAAACTCAGGTGGTCTCAAGTGGCAGAAAAATGCTGTTGTTCCTCTTGCGTGAAGCACTGTGAGCCCATAAATTACTCTTTTGACAACAGAGTTATCTACAAGACCTGGTGGCTTTTCTTTGTGGGAGCTAATGAACCAATAAGGTGAGGTGATTCAGACTAGAGGCAAACATGCTTCTTCATGCCAGCGGATAAGTCAGGCCTTCCAGAAGGTTAGTGAAGCATGATGCATGCAAACTCTTACATACCTGTTCTTGTGTTATGGTGCTTGCTAGTTGAAGCACCGTAGATCTAAGCAAGACCTATGTATTTGTGCTGGTGACTCTGATTTCTCTACATGTGGTCTCAAACAACTGCCAACCTTACCACCCCAAACCCCATGTCAGAGTACCAGCTGTCTCAGTGGAATTGCTAGTAGAATTGGTGACAAGGGTAGCTATGAGGTGGAGTTTGAGAGTGGGTTAAAAAAAAGAAAAAAAAAGATAAAACTTCACTGAAGGACCACACCCTGCTGATTCTTTCCCAAAGGTTACAGTCACTCTGCTGTCTCATGATGTTCTCTCTTGAAGCTAATGACTGTACACAGGCATACAAAATCTTCAGTGTCAACTGTTGATAGTGACTAGTCATACAACTGAAAGTATGTGGCCAAACGTTGCAGGAATGTTCTTCAGTAATGAAGAAGCTGCCTTCCCCCCCCCCCGCATGTAGTTACTATATAAAATGATCAAGTACTATGTTAACTAGACCTGACTCTTCTCATTCTGTTGCTAATAAAACTCTTTTAATTCTAGATTTGGATATCAAAACATCAGGGACTGGCTGCGTGAAGATTCAGAAAATAGAATGTGATAACTGCAAAATAGAAACGGAGAAGGGGACTAGTGTCTTGCAGTCAATAAAGGTACAAAGAACCCTCCTCCACTCCATTGATGTTTTAAAATGAATTGCGTGGTGGAATATAGTGTAAAAACTTAAATGCCCATTCTGGAGATGAGAAGTACTCTGATATTTCGAAGTGTTACTATATTTGTAGCACCTCACCTTTACTTATTGCATACAATAACAACATAAAATCAGTAACACTAAATAACGTGGAGTCAGAAGTCCAGGTACCTTTGATAGCCAAAGCCAGCAGAAACACTGACAGCAGCGAGTCTGATAACCCTCCCCCCAAAAAAAGACAATCTGGGATTTCCCCTCTAATAGGTTAATTATGCTTGCTCAGTTGGCACTTTGCAGTAAGCTGCTTTTTTTTTTTTCCCCCCCCTCCTTTTATAATTCTGTTATATCAGTGCTATTGATAAATTCTTTAGGTTAATTTTCAATTAGAAGTTACACATTACATGTCCAAAAAACCTGACTGAATTATGTCTTCTTTATATATCATGTTCATGACCTTGTCTTTTCAATCTTAAGACTTCAGGTTTGGTGATGTATGCTTTGATTATTTCTATAAAAGCTTATCTGACTTAGGTGCTGTTTGGAATCAAATTTCACTTGAATAATTGGGATTGTACCTGCAGGAATTAGTATAAATTCAAAAGAAGGGCTTTTCAAATAGAGTAATTCCTAAGCTCAAGTATTTTTGAGAAATGAAAAATCTTTCAACATTTTTCTCTACCATGGTAAGAGATGATTTTGTAGCGCACATGTAGGAAACTGAACTTAAGGGGAAATTTAATATACAGTAGAGCTAGGTTTACTCCATATTTGATGAATTACAGACAACTTTTGTCTTCCATGTTCTGCGTAACTGACCATGTTACTCTTAAAAAGGTAACTAAAATCTAACAAAAAGTTAATAGATAATAAATAGATAAAGATAATAATATGTGATACTACTGTCTAAAATTTTGGTTACAAATTACTCTTACATAAGAGTAACAGCAAATAGCAGTACACGAAAAACTACACAATACAAGAAAACGAGGTAGTTTTGGCCAGCAATAGTGACGGTAATCACAGCATACCATCACGATTGTCAAAAATGTTTTGCGATGTTGTGGAAGAAGAGGATTTTAAGGAAAGACAACTAACTAATTTCATGGACATCTTTTCTGATATACAATCTGAGATGTGAAAAATATTGAATTTTAAAACTGAAAAAATAATTTCTGTTTTCCTTAGGACTTCAAGTAACAATGAAACAATACTCTCTAATGACCTGAAAAGAAGGCTGCAAAGTCACCAGTTTGGGTCTTCTGAGACCAACTTTGCCACGGCCTCATTATGGTTTAGAGGAGCTTGGTGTTCCTTTCTTCCTATGTCAGCTTTGAGCCTTGCTTGATTCACAGAAACATCAGAAAAGCTACAAGAGCAAAAAAAAAAAAAAATTAAAAAAAAAAAAAAATCCTTTCCTTGCGCACATGCCTCAATGTGTCCACTACATTGGTGGCCGCAGGAAGCTTCTTTGCTCCATTAAACCTCAGATGAGACAAGGCCACTGCCTTGTCACACAAGGCATTTAAAATTTAAAGTATCAAGAAAGAACTGCAGATTTCAACTGAAACTCATGATAAAACAAAGCTTTGGTAGATTATAAGGCTTTGGCTTTTTTAAACCAGAATAGTTAACTGAAGTATTCTTTTGTGTTGTGAGTGGTGACTGGTTCTTTTAGGTTACTGTGAGTGCTTCAACATACAGTACTAGAGAAGATATGTTACCACTCTTGGTTTTGTTGACTCTGAAGTAGTGAGATGAAGGTTTTGAATTAAAATTACCGACTACATAGGTGTTTGCAAGAGCAAAAAAATTGTTCAGTTACAGTATCTCTTAACAGTACCATCAGTTTTTAGTCTAATGTTCTTAAGAGGTATTGTAGTTCTAGTAAGGCAACTATAACTCAGTTTTGCTAATATAGGTTCAGGAATTGTACTCTGTATTAGCAGAGAAGCAGAATTATTAACCTTTTGGGTTTTTTCAAAGCTACTGAAAATCTCATAGGCTAGATTCTGTAGTGCAGCACAAGAGCAGATTGTCCTTTAGGGAATGTGCTTTACTGAGCAAACTGAAGTGATGCTGCCCTCCCCTGGATGGATTAAAGAGCTGTGTAACACTGCTTCACTGTCATGCTGTCTGCAAACCTCATCGACTAGCAAAGGAGACCCTTTCTTTACAGTAGAGAGCAAAAGATTGTTGATCAATGACTTTAAATAGATAAAAGATCTGGCCATGTGAGCATTATTCAAGAGCACCAGTGAGCAGCTTCACAACTACTAATTCTCTAAACTTGCCACAGACTGTAAGAAGTTGTTTGTATAACTTGCTGATTTTGGTATACTGTATGGTGTCTTTACAGGAGACCTAGAAATTAGACATCTACTTAATCATGCATGCCAGTAACTGACCAGAAAAGATGAGTGTTCTGTATGAGTTCTTTTTTTAATGGATTTTGACTGGTACTTTTCATGTGGTAGCATTGTGGTAGCAGACCCTGAATTAGGATCCTGCCAACTGTGCCAATTTGTCACGAATGGGAGATGTAGAATGCTTAAAGAACCACTGTCAAAGGTGTTAGCAAAAGCGATTTTAATATGATGTTGTACAAGTGCAACTTAACAAAGTTTGATGGCAAGGTTCCCTCTAATTACTGCATGGGAAGACATACCAAGCAAAATTGAGTTACACTTGGGTTAGAGTGATTCACAAAGGGACTGAGGACACAAAGGATAAGGAGGACTCTCCTTTTCAGTCATGAGGTTCAGAGTGGACCCCCTTGCTTTATAAACTCCTTCACAGAGAGGAGTCTAAGTGTGGCTAGGTCCCAGCTTAGTCTCAGACTTGGTCAACAGTTCACGTCTAAAAGATTCTATATGCAAGGTTTATGTAATGTTGCATTAGTGTCAATTCAGCATGCAATCAAAGTTACCGAGGCAAAATTGAAGTTATACTATAGGGTTACGCGTGATATCGGTCACTTATCAAAGATCTGCTGTTGGTAAAAGGTGTCTCAGCCTTGAGGAGCAACCTTGAGAGGTGTCCCAGCTCAAGAGGAGATCATTGCCATGCTGCCTGGCAAGGAGAGCCTGAAGAAGGCTCCCTTAGGCTGTCATATTTGTAAAGTGGTTGGCTTGTAGTCAAATTTTAATGCAATGGAAAAGGTATGTATGAGACTCCTTGTACCCACAACTTTCTTTGTTCCTTGATAAATGAGTCTTGCAAAAGCCACCTGCTATTCATGTGTTAATCACATGATTGGTGTTCCAAGCTCACTGTGTCACTCTGCTCCTTTGTGGGTTTTCAGAGAATGGATTGAAACTAGAGGGATTCACAGCCTGATTACGGCTCAGGCCTTTACCTCCTCCAGAGCCTGCACCAAACTACCACCAGTCTGGTCAAGGGGTCGAGTGCACCCATCACAACTATCCAGCCAGTGAGATTTGTTGAGGGTTGTTTTACTGAGATTTTTTTTCTAGTGGTTGTTGTTTTGTAATTGGCTAAAGCTCAGTTCACCCTATCCCTTCAAAGTGTCTAGGTCAACTGATAGTAGCAGTAATTCCAGAATACAGTTATAACTTCTAGGTCGTCTTCTCCGTATAAATTATTCCTGACTTCTTTATTGAGAAAGCAGTGTTTATTTTTATATTTTTCCCTGATTCTTATTATAGTCCATCAATTTAAGCAGTGACACTGGGACCAGGAGACCCTTTAATTTTGCTTGTGTTTAACAATTACTTCTGACTCCTTGACTGTGCCAGTGGTAACAAGAATTTCAGGTGCCTTGCGCACAATAAGTGGAAGACCTGCTGTGCTTCCTCACCACACACTATGTCTGAGCCTGATTTGTTAAAGTCCTGCACCACTCTGTTCTTCCTTTCTTTGAACTGAACAAACTTTTCTGTTTTTCTTTTAACATTTGTCATGGCCTTGACAATCTTTTACTTCTTCCTTACTCAAACATTTCTCCCTTGATAGGAGAAGCCCTATAACAAATTAGTGCTTTTTACTTTCAACTAGTAGAACTAGTTGACTGTTATAACTTGCTTCCTCTCTCAGCAAATCCTACTGTCTCTTAGGTGTCTCCATTGATACCTACCTCTGAAAGCCTGTTTGCTTTGTTGTTCTTTTAAAAGGTTAGGGATACCCTAATAATTCTGGGGAAAAAGTTGAGGGACCTGTGTCTTATGAAAGTTTTTTTTACTCTATCATTTTTAGGATACAAAAAAAAATTTAAAAATTCGAGGACATAAGTGTTTAGGTCATGGTTTTATTTTATTTAACTGGCCATACTGGTAAGTTCTTGCTATACATTAATTCTTCCGATCTTAGGAGTTCCCATATTTTCCTCAAGCTATATGCTTGGAGGGTTTGCTCTTTAACCATTATTCTGATAACATGGCTAATGTAACTTCCTCAAAGGAACTGTGATGTCTGACTGAAGCACCTAATTTAACTTTATCATCAGATAATTAAGCTGAAGCATCTAACTTAACTTTATCATCTTTACTGTATATGGAGAGAATAATCTATTATATTTGTATAGAAGCTTAAATGAACAACCGAGTTATTTACAACCTTTACAAGGTTTTAGGACTACAGTAGTGCTTCAATTAGGGGTGTTTCATTTTATTGTGGGGAAGCCCTTTAAATGGAGAAAGCAAGACTTAGGTACACAAAGAACTACTGGTTCTTGATGTTTCATCAGAAATATGTTGGAGCAGTATAACTCCATGTTTACCATATTGGAAACTTGATTTCATATATTATTATTTTTTTAAAGTCCTTAATCTTGTTGCCATCTGATTAGACCTAGTTAATGCAATTTACTATGGCTTATCCAGGCAGGTGTTTAATAATCTAAATACTTAAATATTTCTGATATGCTTGATTGTCAGATTTAATGGAAGGTGTCCTAAATTAAATACCATCTACAGGAATAATACACTTTTCAACAGAAATTAATATATCTGAAAATGCAGGCACTGGTACAGGGAAACAAAGGAAATGTGTGTATTGAGGGGGAAGCTTATCCAACATTAAGTATAAAAATTCCTGAATTTTGTTTTAATTCTGTGTTATTCCAACATTCGGGCTAGTGAACTTAAGCAAAAGAGCTTTCCTGTTGAGATCCATAGACTTCTTAAAGTCAGATTTGTTGAAGTTACAGCTTAAGAACACAATTAGATTATTTAAATCTGACTTTTAATTTTTTTTTTTTTCTTTTTCCATTCGCTGTTCTTGCAATAGCTTGGTTTTTACTCTCAAGACCTGTTTTAGGGGTCTTTTTGTCTTTCTGAGGTTAGTTTTGTAATTTGTGGTAGGTCTTTTATTTGATATAATTTAGCTACATGCCCCTTTTTGTGTGTATTTGTGTATTCATTTTTTCTTTTTCTCATCAATTGTATGCAGCAACTGAAAGGTATAAGGGCTGTAGCATTCCTTACTTGAAACCTGGTTTCTTTGTATTACAATCTCAAGTTTTTAGAGATGTATGCAAAATACCTAATTTGAATGAGAAGCTGGTTCTACTCACAGGCCTAAGGTTTGTACTGGGATGCATCCATAGAAGTTCATGGCTATACTTACTACTCCGAGTGTAAGTAGCTCTGTGGTGTGTTTGTGCATATATATGATTATCCCACAGAGCTCTGTGACACTGTAGGTTCCAGATCACTGCAAGTCTCCAGTTTGTGAGTTAGTTTCTCATTGCCAGCTCCTGTTTCTCATCTGCTGCAGCACTGAGTATATGCATACCTTGGTTTCTGGATGGAGTATAAATGAAATACAATGTTCCCTCTTTCTTCCCTGCTGCTTATTTTAGTATATACTGTGTGAATGTTTCTCTAGTTAAAAAGACACAACAAAAAAACCTAAAACCAAAACAAAAAAACTCAACTGTGTTGAGAACGGAATTCCTCAGCATAATTTTTTTTCCTTGTGTTTCTGGCTACAAAGAAAGGTAACTTGTTTTGAGTTTGACTCCACTGGAAATAAACAAGACTTTTGGCAATCACGTGAAGAAACCTTCACAGTAAAATGGAAGTTTGTGATCCAGGGTGGTTATTGTGGTACAGCTTGAAAAACAAGATAACCTGTTTTCTAATTATGATTATACTAACCATATGATTTTTAAACTTTTTTCAGAGCCATAAAATTGATATACGAACAAACGGTGGCAAAGTAATTGGTCTTGGAACACTTTATGGAAATACAGATATTCAAGCAAAAGAGAAGGGTGTAAGTAAGAAGTAAAGCTTTACTTCCAACAGCTTGTTCAGCTTTTCTGTTGCAAAATGACTAAGTTTTGAAGTATACATGCTGAGAAATATTTAATGACCCTCATTGGTTGATTGTCATTTCACTGTTAACTTACACTTGTCTGTTTAATTACACTGCCTTACCTTTTGCTTGGTTTGGGTTAGTAAACAGGTTCCACAGAAAGAGCAATAGTAAGCATGTGATCATTCCATCGGCACAGAGCTGATACAACTCATCAGGTTTTGTTACATAGACCCTTGCAGCAGTCTTAAACTTTTTACTTGGCTGATATCTAGGCACCTGGATTCTGCAATAGTGGCTTGATATTTGTACATGCTGTACAATTCCAGCTTTATATGGTTGTAAGAACTGAAGAGTAGAGGTTTTTGAATATTTCTTTGCAGCTGAGGAAGTATAACCAGTTGTTAAAAGATGCAGTGAGAAGTATCATGAACAGGACGTTTCATAGAGAAGTAGCTTGCTTTTTTCAGCAGATGGCAGTATGAGACAAACCTCATACTGCTGAAATCTGGTTTTGTTTTATGCCATAAGTAGTCAATTCTTCATTGTTTAAGGTAATATAAAGCTAAGCTCTCTTACATAATACTACAGTTTTCACGCCAATTCTGGTTCTTAGACTTAACTTGAATGTTTATTCATCACAAATGTCATAGAATCATAGAATGGTTTGGGTGGGAAGGGACCTTAAAGATCATCTAGTTCCAACCCCTCCCCATGCCATGGGCAGGGACACCCTCCACTAGACCAGGTTGCCCAAAGCCCCATCCAACCTGGCATTGAACACTTCCAGGAATGGGGCATCCACAGCTTCTCTGGGCACAGTAAAGAATGTCTTCCTAATACCTAATCTAAATCTCCCCTCCTTCAGCTTAAACCTGTTACCCCTTGTCCTGTCACTCTATGCCCTTGTAAACGGTCCCTGTCCAGCTTTCTTGTTGGCCCCTTCAGGTACTGGAAAGCTGCTGTAAGGTCTCTCCGGAGCTTTCTCTTCTCCAGGCTGAACAACCCTAACTCTCTCAGCCTGTCGTCATAGGAGAGGTGCTCCAGCCCT
The DNA here is from genome assembly GCA_013400195.1 of Aramus guarauna. Classification (NCBI taxonomy): domain Eukaryota; kingdom Metazoa; phylum Chordata; class Aves; order Gruiformes; family Aramidae; genus Aramus; species Aramus guarauna. Next base: position 16,784 of record VXBL01009965.1, read on the forward strand.
TTGATCATCTTCATGGCCTCCTCTGGACTTGCTCCAACAGCTCTATGTCTTTCCTGTATTGGGGACCCAAGAGCTGGATGCAGTACTCTAGGTGGGGTCTCACGACAGCAGAGTAGAGAGGGGGAATCCCCTCCATTGACCTGCTGGTCAAGGTTCTTTTGATGCAGCCCAGAATATGGTTGGCATGTCCATGCAACTGGTTGCATTAGGATTCATTAGCTCTGAGGCATTACTATAAGAAGATATGGAACTAAGCCAAGTCTGGAAGGAGCTTGGATGCATGCAGTACTCTGTCATAATCATTAGGTACCCTTAAAATCAGCCGTGTTGGAAAGACTCAGGAGGAGTGCATGTAACTCTCCCTAGCCAACATTAGAATTGAGACCAAGTTATGTTCTAGGAGTCCAAAATTGCCTCTGTGAAGTGCCATTTTGCACTGTTGTGCACCTTGTAGATTATGTTCTGAGATCATATGGTTGCTTATATAGAACCAGCTGTGAGCTGTTCTTAATGTCCTGCTGTAAACTAAGCAACTTGCCATTGGATTTTCCAAAAACAGTTAACATTAAATTCCCTTCATTTGTTTGTAATAGGTGCTAACCTGCCTCTTATGTTCAAGAGAGTCCTGAGGCTGCTATAGCTGTACTATTGGTATTTCTTCATGAACATTATTTCATTCCAGCAAGACCTCCCAGCATAAAGCAGTGGGGAAGGTCTGACTGTGACATGCTCTGTTGATGCTGCAGTTGGACTGATCAGTGATAATTGATTGGCAGTTCTCTTGGAACTATTACTAGTTAGTGGAGTGAGGATCCATTCTAAGCCACTAGCAGCCACAGGGAATGGAAGAGGGCAGAGGTACTTTACAACTTTCTTGATGTGTCATCCATCTTCCTGCAGAGGGCTTCTGTTGAAAGGGTCTGAAAACTGGAATCCTTGCTTTCTATGCGTGAGTGGGATTAAGTGCAATCTAGGAAGTGCTTTAACCACTGTGGATTCATGCTGTTTACAACATACTAGCACAGTGGTGGTCTTTAAATTAGACTTGTGCTGCTTAGTCATTTGTTACAAACTAGTTTGTTAGATTAGTGCAGTCCATCGAATTCATTTTAAATAACATCTTGCTAGTGTTGATAAAAACAAGTGGATGGTAGAAAAATAATTAGATCTATATCTATGTCAAAATATAGTTCATGAAAATGAGAAATGTAATTGTTTTGCTTTGAGTCTCAACTCAGAGTTGCGGTCAATGGCTCCATGTCCAAGTGGAACCAGTGATGAGTGGCATTCCTCAGGGGTCAGTACTGGGACAGGCACTCTTTAACATCTTTGGTGACATGGACAGTGGGATTGAGTGCACCCTCAGCAAGTGTGCTGACAACACCAGGCTGTGTGGTGGCTCTGCATGCTGGCGGGACGGGATGCCATCCAGAGGGACCTTGACAGGACTGAGAGGTGGGCCCATGCGAACTGCATGAAGTTCAACAAGGCCAGGTGCAAGGTCCTGCATGTGGGTCGGGGCAATGCCAAGCACAACTACAGGCTGAGCAGAGAATGGATTGAGAGCAGCCCTGAGGAGAAGGACTTGGAGGTGTTGGTTGATGAAAAGCTCAACATCAGCCAGCAGTGTGCGCTTGCAGCCTAGAAAGCCAACTGTGTCCTGCCATCAAAAGAAGCATGGCCAGCAGGTTGAGGGAGGAGATTCTGCCCCTCTACTCTGCTCTCATGAAACTCCATGTGGAGTACTGCATCCGGCTTTGAGGTCCCCAAAAGTTGTAAAGCTTTAGTAACTTGAGTGGTGAGTCATTTTAACAGAATTTTGCAACTATGGAACAATATTTTGGCTTATGTTATTAACTTCTCATTAACAAACTTTGTGTAGTTAGAAAGGACAATGTGAGATTTCTTTTCTCAGTTGGCTGCTGTACTGGTTTTGGCTGGGATAGAGTTAATTTTTTTCCTAGTAGGGGATATAGCGCTGTGTTTTGGGTTCAGCATGAGAATAGCGTTGATAACACACTGAGGTTTATAGTTGTTGCTAGGCAATGTTTATGCGAAGTTAGGGACTTTTCAGCTGTCATTTTCATCCTAATGCCCTGCCAGCAAGGAGCCTGGTGGTGCACAAGAAGCTGGGAGGGAACATAGCCAGGACAGCTGACCCCAACTGGACAAAGGGATGTTCCACACCATATGAAGTCATGCTCAGTACATAATTTGCGGGAAGCTGGCTGGGGCTTTAGACTGTGACTCAGGAACTAGCTGAGCATTGGTGTTCTGCAGGTGGTGAGCAGTTTTTCTATGCATCACTTGTTTTGTATATTCTTTTATCATTATTGTCATCTTCCTTTTCTGTCATATTAAATTGTCTTTATCTCAACCCATGAGTTTTACTTTCTTTTTTCCTGATTCTTTCCCCCATCCCACTGGGGGACAAGAGTGAGTGAGTGGCTGTGTGGTTGTTTTAGCTGCCTGCTGGGTTAAACCATGACAGCCACTTCTGTTAATAATCAGTCAGCCTTACATCTCCTGTGTGTTTGTATGAGATGTTTCTTCCATCAGTTGTAGTCATCATTATGTAATTATGGCTCTGTCAGCATTTCCAGCCCCCTCCTGGAGATGGGGAGGGAAAGGATGTGGTAAAAGACACTAAGCACTTGAGAAACAGAGAATATTTTTAAGGGGGAAAATAAGAGAAGACACTCATAAAATTTTTGAGCAAGAATAGCACAAAAAGGAAGGCCAAGGTGAGGAATATGTGGGGAAAGAGTTGTTTATGTCGTATTTTAACATAGCAAGATGTTAGTTTCAGGTGAAAATGTGGGTGCAAAAACATTCTCTCTCTGATTTATGAAGATAGACACTTTTTCTTTAAACTGATAGAACTTAAGCATGTGGTCAGTCTACTGCAAGTCCCAAGAGTCTGCTCTCAAGGGAAGGGATTTTTCCAGAAAACCTAGTGGTTCAATGGACAAAAACAAATTGGTTTGACTGGGGAATCATTAGCTAATCTGTGCCACAGGGACTTTTCTATAACACTTATTTAGCAAAGCCAAACATCTATGTTCTGCCAAAAATTCATAAAAGTTAAAGAATTTGGACTGAAAACATATTTAGTCTTAGTAAGAAGAAATCCTATTTTTTTCCATGCTTTCCCTAGTTCCCTTTTTTTAGTCTTATACTTGACCAGTCTGACCTTCCGCTTCTCCCCCAACAGTTGGGTTATTCTGAAACAAATGTTCATTGTATTGATAATTTTTGGGTTTTGGTGTTTCAGTTTTTCTTAATAGTAACTAGCTAACTCAGTACTTATTTTTATCATGTGCTGAGACAACTCTTTTTATTTCTGTGCATTTTTAAGATGTTTGAGGCTGGTATCTAAGAAGAGGTGGTATGTGAGCTTGTTTATAATAAGGTACTTCATAATATTTAATAAGATAAATATCTAAATGGAGTCAAAACTTGCATAGCATGGTGACAGATGTAGCTTTTTGGGCTTTCCTCTTCTAGTTCAGGAATGCCACATAGCACCAGTTTGCACCCAACTATGAGATTTATTATTTTTTTTTTATTTTACTTTCCCCTCTTAAAGTGTGCCTTGCTCTATTTTCATTATGCTGATAGCAATGCTGGCCCTGCTAAAATTGGAAAGGTACTTTGCAAATCATTTAACTCTCTTCAAAACAGGATTAGATCATAGAGCCTAAAATGACAGTGGCGTTTCCTGTTGCTTTGGCCATGTACAACAGCAGGTTTACACTTTGCCATCCTGGGTATGGGAGTAGTGGAGTACTGTGTGGGAAGCATTCCTAGGACAGATGCAATGTAAACAATGTTTTTTAAGGTCTCTACTTATTAGAGTTTTGTTAGAAGCATCAAAAGATTGAAAAGCTGAATTACTGTCACTTTAAGTAATGACAAATTATGCCTCAATATCATGAGGTTTGTTTACTGTTGATGATTAGATTCTGTAGCATAGTTCTAAGCAGCACCACCTACAGAGATTGTAGATGTTGACTGTCATGTATCTCTAATTCTTGCGTAGCACTTCAATCACCAGATTTTCTGAAGGGTTAATGTAGCTTGTTACGTTCTTGGAGACTTAGGTATTGTAGCATTGCATCATGTCAGAAGTCTTAAGACAAGAGTCCATTCTGTAATCTTATAACTTAAGGTGTAAAGACAGCATAAAGCTCAGTATGTATGGATTGGTAAGGTCACAGTATATTTTGGCTGTCATATAGTCCATGCTAAACCAGCCTCTTTACCTCACCTCTTGGGACACAATACAGCATGGAGTTTGGGTAACACTAGTTGCTGTTTGTCAGAATACCTCTTACTTCATCCATAGCATATTCTTTATATAACATAACACTGGAAGGGTCAGCAGATTTTTTATTAACTTTTTTCTACAACATGACAACGCTAAAATTACAAAATGGATTTAAAGATAAAATTATATATAAGGCACAGTTTGATCTAGAAACCCATATATCATTCCATGTAATGAATAAGGATTTTGTGCAATTGATTTAAAGTCTGCATAAGCAAAATAAAACCAAATTGAATGGGGTTTCAGGATGAACTATTGCATGATTCCATCATAAATCAAGTTTAACTGAGGAAGAATAGAATTAAATTCATACGGTAGTTGCACAAAAACGTGATTTGTTCTATTTTGTTCAAAGAGGTCTAGGTTGCGTCACATGACTTGTTACTTGTACATAGATAATCTCATCTATCATCCTTTATTCCCCAAATCTATCCATAGTGCAACTTTTCAAATCCTATCCTTTCTCTCCATTTCTATTGAAAAGAAGTAGAAGTGAAGATCTTATCCATCATTTTTCAAGGCTTTGTATAGCTTGGGGCTTAAGTCCAAGAATAGAGGCCTGTGTAACCAAGGTAATAAGAACAATTCTGCTGAGAGAAAGAGCTGATACGGCTTCTTTGCAAACCTTCACTAAAGCTATGTCTACAAAGGGAGCCAGTTAAAAATCTGCATAAAGAGCAGTATGTAACAAAGACAGTGGATGTTTCAGTATATGGTGGCAGAAACCTGATTACCAGTGCTTTAAGCATCATAATGCTGTATAAATATTAAGTCTTCATTATTAGAGCTAATATTTTTTGGTTTTCAAAATGAAGTGTTTAGTTTTTTAAAAATAAATCAAGTTTTTCTTTCATCTGTTTGTGATTGATTGGATTCTTCACCTGTATGATGGATGTAGTAATTCATAGAAGTGTTGTAAAGAATCATTAAGTTACTGGTCAGAGCTCTTGGATGAGAAGGTTTTTTGTTTTTCTTGTGTAGCTTTTAACTAAGAATTTGGTTCTATTTGTTCTGCACCAACAACTGCTTTCCATTTGTTTCGCCTCTTAATAGTGTTACTTCCCTCTGCCTTTTCAAACTGTGACGAAAAGGTTTCCATTACATTTATGCAAGTTTCTTTCTCTTAGAGTGTGAATATAGAGAAGCTGCAAGGGACATCCATCAACATATCTACTGAAGATGGGCTGCTGAAAACTAAGTACCTCTACGCAGAGTCATCATCTCTGTCTTCAATAGCAGGTGATATTCTGCTGGGAAGTATTCATGGTAAGAAGGAAATACTGTCACAAATTTAGCTGCTTTGAAGGTATTCATAATGTTCACTGTAACAAATGGACTAATGCTATAGACAATCACTGTATCAATTGTGCACAGTATGTGAACAAAGCAGCTCTGTATGTGTTAGACTGAATTGATGAGAATTAACTTACCATATAGCATACTGTATTTGTTTTTAAAAAATAATGAAAAGCGTATATCATAAGAAAGAAACATATCATGCATACTAAGGATGTCAGAATATTTTAAAATTCAGCAATGAAAATTACACTAAAAGTAGTAAAGAGGCTTCTTTTCCCCTCTCTTCACCCTTTATTTTCTTCATAGGAGAAGTAACTCTTACAGCATTTACTAAGAACTATGGTAGAACTCAGTTGTATTTCAATGTTTTTAGTGGAAATGGTCTGTGTGCTAGCACCTTACAGTAATAGAGTGGTGACAGTTTGTTGTTTGGGGAAGATGAGTGTCTAATCCATCCACTCTTTACTATCCTTTGCTTAGAACTAAAACTAACGGACTTCAGTGTCTTTTATATAAACAGCAGGCAGGGTTGGAATCTGGTGTGGTTTTCTAATTTAACAAGCTTCGTACTGAATGTTGAGTGTGCTGTAATGCATTTGTGGTGATTTAACATTAAGTAAAACAAACTGGAGGATGTAAAAAGAGTGAAAATGACTCAGGTTAGTCAGTGTTTCAGATTTCCAGCTATATGCCTTATAAACAATTTGCTGCAATTTCTTAACAATTTTGGGTTGTCACCTTGCTTCAGAAGTGACTCTTGTTTCCTTAGAGGAGTGACTCCTTCGTCCATTTATAGTAAACTTCAGACTGGTTTCTAAACCTGTTAGGTAAAGTTCACTTCAGCATGCATAGGCAGAAATAAGGGGGGGGTTTTGTTTGTTTTTTTCCTTCTTCTTGTTGTATCTTTTTAACATGTAGACTGTATTGTTACTGGTATTTGTCTGAAAAGCTCTTTTGTTTTGGTTTCCTTCTGACTTCATGCTGATATAATGATACTATGGAATAATCAGTTTGTGAGCACATTCACGCCTCTGTCCATATCCAGAAGTTTATTTTTTGTTCTCTTGGCACAAAAATGAAATGATAACTCATAGAATCATTTAGTTTGGAAACAACCTCCAAGATTGAGTCCAACAGTCAACCTAGCACTGCTCAGTCTACCACTAAACCACGTCCTTAAGTGCCACATCTACATGTCTTTTAAATACCTCCAGGGATGGTGACTCCACCACTTCCCTGGGCAGCCTGTTCCAATGATTGGCAACCCTTTCAGTGAAGAAATTTTTCCTGATATCCAATCTGAACATTCCCTGGCACAACTTGAGGCCATTTCCTCTTGGTCATTTCTCCCAAGTAACAAGCAATAGGACAACAGCCACCTGGCTACAACCTCCTTTCAGGTAGGTGTAGATAGTAATAAAGTGTCCCCTCAGCCTCCTTTTCTCCAGGCTAAACAACCCCAGTTCCCTCAGCCGCTCCTCATAAGACTTGTGCTCCAGACCCTTCACCAGCTTCGTTGCCCTTCTCTGGGCACACTCCAGCACCTCAATGTCTTTCTTGTAGTGAGGGGGCTGAAACTAAACACAGCACTCAAGGTGCGGCCTCACTGGAGCCAAGTAAAGGGGCACAATTTCTTCTCTACTCCTGCTGGCCACACTGTTCCTGATACAAGCCAAGATGCTGTTGGCCTTCTGGGCCACCTGGGCACACTGCTGGCTGTCAACCAACACCCCCAGGCCCTTTGTGGCCGGGCAGCTTTCCAGTCACTCTTCTCCAAGCCCGTAGTGTTGCCTGGGGTTGTAGTGACCCAACTGCAGGATCTGGCACTTGGCGTGGTTGAACCTCATACAGCTGGCCTCAGCCCATGGATCCAGCCTGTCCAGATCCCTCTTATAGAGCCTTCCTACCCTCCAGCAGATCAACACCCCTGCCCAATTCGGTGTCATCTGCAAACTTACTGAGGGTGCACTTGATCCCCTCATCCAGATCATTGATAAAGACACTAAACACAAGTGGCCCCAGTACTGAGCCCTGGGGAACACCACTTGTGACCAGCTGCCAGCTGGATTTAACTCCATTCACCACAACTCTTTGGGCCTGGCCATCCAGGCAGGTTTTTACCCAGCAAAGAGTATGCCTGGCCAAGCCGTGAGCAGCCAGTTTTTTCCAGGGGAATGCCATGGGAAACAGTGTCAAAGGGTTTACTAAAGTCCAGGTAGATAACATCCACAGCCTTTCCCTTATCCACTAAGCGGGTCCCCTTGTCATAGAAGATCAGGTTCGTCAAGCAGGACCTGCCTTTTGTGAACCCATGCTGACTGGGCTTGATCACCTGGTTGTCCTGTATGTGCCATGTGATGGCACTCAAAATGATCTGCTCTGTAATGCTCCCTGGCACCAAGGTCAGACTGACAGGCCTGTAGTTCCCTGGATCCTCCTTCCTCCCCTTCTTGTAGACGGGTGTCATATTGGCTAACCTCCAGTCAACTGGGACCTTCCTGGTTAGCCAGGACTGCTGATAAATGATGGAAAGTGGCTTGGTGAGCGTTTCCACCAGCTCCCTCAGTACCCTTGGGTGGATCCCATCCAGCCCCATGGACTTGCATCTGTCTAAGTGGTGTAGCAGGTTGCTACCATTTCCCCTTGGGTTATGGGGGCCTCATTGTGCTCCCCATCCCTGTCTTCCAGTTTAGAGGCTGGGTACCTGGAGAACAACTGGTCTTACTATTAGAGACTGAAGTAAAGAAGGCATTCAGTACCTCATCCTTTGTCATTATGTTCCCCACCACCACCTTGCATCCAATAAAGGATGGAGATTCTCTTTAGCCCTCCTTTTGTTGCTAATGTATTTATAGAAATGGGATTTTTTTGTCTTTTACAGCAGTAGCCACATTAAGTTCTAGTCTGACTTTGGCCCTTCCAGTTTTCTCCGTGTATAACCTCACAACATCCTTGTAGTCCTTCTGAGTTGCCTACCCCTTCTTCCAAAGGTCATAAGCTCTCTTTTTTTTTCTTCTGAGTTCCAGTGAAAGCTCTCTGTTCAGCCAGGTTAGTCTTCTTCCCTGCTAGCTCATCTTTTGGCTAGCTGCTGTAGTTAGTGACTTACTTCCTCAGTAATGCCTCATTGTCATTTAGCTGAACAACAGTGTGAAAAAAAATAGAATTGTGTCCAAATTATACAGACATTTCTTATATTACTTCAGGGTTGTTTTCATGAGCTCTCTACTAAATGGATCTGGAACACCTAACGTTATTTTAGCTGTTTCTTTTAAAAACAATTGCACATTAATATTTGCTTGGTACTTCTATTTTTTCAGAAAAATATTTTCTGTAAAACATCGTGCTCCTCAATCGTGTTTTAATAGTAAGAGCAAATACTTTTAAAGTATTTAAAATTATTTTATTGCATAATATGTACGTATATATTAGCAGAAAAGATAAACTATTGTCATTTTATGTTAGAAAAACATGATCACTTCTAGTCTTTGCTCATAAAAGTAGCTCAATTTTAGCAGTAGTTTTGTTTGTAAACACTTAGTCAGATTGCTTCTTGGGCAATGAAGCCCACTATTTCCCTATAGCTGACAGTATGCTGATGTTATAGTTGGCGTAAAATCAGCACATCTGTGCGCACAACTGAGCTAGACTTCATTGCTTTGTACTGAGAACTTTGAAGTCAGGGCAACACAGACTTTACAAACCTGTCTGAGACCCATTTTTGTAGTTGAAACTTGGGCTGTACAGTTCCAACACTGTCAGCTTGAGTGTAAACTTGGCTCAGGATGGGCCTGAATGGAGTTAAAGTTAGGACCTGAAAGACTAAAACTGACTGTGTAGAAACACTGTAGTTATTCTGTATTACAGTCCTTAAGTAATCCCATAACAGCAGTACTGTCTTCAGTATTCTTTCTGTCCAATGCCTCAGATTGTGGAGGCATGAGTATATAATCAGAAGTTAAATTTTCTTTGCTGTCACAAAAAAAAACCCAGACAAAAAAACCCACCAGCATGATACAAACAAACTACAGACAAAAGATTATCTGAGCCTTTTATTTTTAAAGTGAGTGAGTGTATATCGTGTGTACAATGTTGTTGAAACCAGTATTTTTGTTTTAGAACAAAAATTACTGTCATGTTTTTTTATAGAATGCTGTATCACTGTTAGAAGGATGAATACAAATGGTAGTTTGAACATTTTACTTTTAATTTAAATTGAATTTAGTTCACTTTTTAATGTCTGCTAGATTTCACTCCTTGTAGTGCATAATTTTTGTGTTTGTACTGTACTAGTAATTTAAAAACTTAATAGAATTTAAGATTTTACTTAAAGGTATCCTAAGCATTTTCATATTAAAATTACTATTTCTGAAAAGGTGTAAACTTTATGCTACGAGGAGTTTGAGTAATGCTGTCTCAAAATAACAAAATAGCTTGCATTTTGCAGGTACCTCTTAAGGTAAAATCTAAGGAATTCGTATATCCGATAGGAAAGCTAGATTGAAATGTCCAGAAATGGGCTGTTCCCAGCACGTATCTCAGATCTGAAGTTGCTAAAATACTTAAGATGCCATTAGAATGGGGGGTTAAGATATGGGGGATGGAAATATCAGTGAGTATGCATGGCTTTTTCTGTAGTCCAAACCACAACTGAAGGGAAGGGGGTAAATGGTCCCTATTGAATCTAATTACTCTTGCCAAGGAAAAAAAAGTAAAGGTGAGAGAATATGCGTGTAGGCATTCTTAATTGCGCTTTTGCATGCTTCATACTTTTATGCAAATGAATAATGCACTATTTTGAAGAAATTGGTTTTGAGTCATTTTAATCAGTTTCTGTAACAGGTGTTACAGATGTCTGGTGCCATTGTGCTTTCTAGTTGACACTTAAAAAAGCAAAAGGCCAAAAGCTCTGAGACTGAGAAATGGACTACTTTATCCAAGGGGCAATAATGCTAGAGTGAAACTTCTACACAGAGGGGCACACAGGAGTAAAGAGTTGCACTCTTTGCAACTGTGCCAAAGTCTTGGATTGAGTTGCATTAATTATTAAGTTAGTTTATTCACAAAATAGTTTAGGTTGGACAGGCATGTGACATCTAGTCCAAATCAATGCTTAAAGTGGGCTTAGTTAGAGCAACCTTTACTGACTCTGACTGAAGTTGGTGTCCATCAAGATGCCCACGTCCTTGCCTGCAAAGCTTCTTTGCAAACAGTCAGCACTCAACTTCTATTGCTTTACAGGGTTGATTTGTCTCACATGCAGAACTTCATATTTGTATTTGACCTTTTCTTCGGTCATAGTCTAGTAACTATTTCATTATGTGAGAGAATCATACTGGAAAACATGGTTATTGAAGTTTCTTTATATATTTACACACTGATTAATATATAGGAAAAGGTGAATGTGTAGCTGCCTTATCCTTTCAGTGGCCTGAATAAGACAAAGTAGAAAATCGACAATGTTTCAAAGGTAGTACAGAATAATGGTTGAGCTTGGCACTATATAATCTCTTCTGAAAAGAATCTGATATACCAAAGTGTGTTCCATACATTCCAGCTATGTTTCAGGATTTTACTACCTATAAAGTGGGATTGTAGTAATTAATTTTATTTTAGTTCCTTTTTAGGTGTGTCTCTACTTTAATCTGATATAAATTTAAAATGCAAAGTCAAAATAGTAAAAAGCTGCGTGGTGGTTTATTTGCTTTTTCTATTTATCAGAATAACCCTGCCACCTTGACAGCCTTCAAAACAAATTGAAGGAATAGAAATAATACAATCTAAAGTGATGCCTTCCTTTATATCCCAAAAGCCATCCTTTGCCCCTTGTCCTATGCTGATCCTGACTTGCAATACTGTAGTTTTAAGTTTTACGGTGTTTATGGAGAAGCAAAGCTTGTACATGATAGAAAACATAACTATTTCTTCAGAAGCAATAAAAGAAAGAAACACTAAGCCACTGTCATCAATATTCTGTTAAAACTATTATATTTTGGACTTCGTAGTATTGTACCACACTACTGAGGTAAGTTGGATATAATAAGCAAACTAGTAATCACCTGTAGTCAGGTCTTTCTCTCTTTGCCCTTGACATATCCAAAAAATACTTGGCTAACTTAAAAATTGTAATTTAAGTGTTGGCCTTCATGGAACAATTATACGACCAAAAGTACACTTCTGTGCACTGTCTGTAGGCAGTGCAGGTCACAACACAGCAGGAATTTCCTATCTGCTTTAAAAGCAACTTTTGTTCTAGCTAAATGTTTGAAGTAAGCCTATTGCACTAATATGTTTACATTACGCAACATTAGTCATATCTGCCATATTAGTTCATAGCTAATAGGAATTTGATTTCTAAATGTTTAATATTTTTCAAGGGCCCGCTTATCAAAACAGAAACCAAAAAACCCAGAAAAACAAAGACCAGCAAATCTGCAAGTCCCAGGGGTTATATTCAGAGCGTAATCTAGCTTCAGCTCCATGAGAGTTGCTAACTGACAAAGCCTAGACTTTTCTTGTAGGTTGTACAAAAATAAGTACTAGTCATGATAAAATGGGGAAAAGAGTGGGATAATTATAGTGTGCCTTTTAAAACCAGCAAAGCCAAATGTCTTTCAAGTTCATTTTAATATGGTTTTGCTTTGACTCTGATTTTGAGAACCCCTAAGTATTTTGTACAGTATGTGCTTGAAATCACGAATTTAAGACTGTTGATGATAGACTGCTTTTCTAGTGTTCAACCCACAGACCACTAAGAAAAATGCTACAGGTCATATACAGTGGAATGTGTTCTACCCTAATGATTGTTTACTACTGTGTAATTACAGAAGGTAGGAGCAGAGCTTGATCCATTCGTAATTTTTAAAGGCTTCTTCTGAAAGATCTGAAAATTGTTGTGAATACTCCACAAAAATTGGACTCAATTACTGTGATCAACCTTATTTTTCAATCTGTTATCCTCCTGGGAGGATGAGAGAGTGGCAGAAATGACACGTTGTGGTTTAGTTTTTTAATTTAAAGTGGATTTTTGTGACGTAATTATTAATGTGTAACATACATGGAACTATGGAAGTTTCTACCAATTTTTGTTAGACTGTTAGTAGTACAGATGGCTTTTCTCTTATGGTATCATCTGTCCTCCTTCCAGATTCTCTTGATGCCATTGGTAAAGGGGAAGAAAATGTCTTTTGAGATTTTTAAGGCTAAAACACCAGTGCTATTCAAAGTAATGCAAGTTTGGTAGGAGACAATTCTACGTTTTTTGCCTTATACACTCTTTTGTTTGATGTTCTCCGGTTTGTCTAACATGCTCAGATCTCACTGATGAAAGTTGATGAAAAGCATTGACAGGGAGTTGTCATGCACTTAAAAATAAGGTGGAGGGAGTAGGTAATGTTCAGTGAGTCCATGAAGCAGCCTTGGAGAACAAAGCAAAAAATCTCTTTGAGGGTAGGAGGTAGCATGTGTGTGTGTATAAAAGAGGAAGATAGAAACTGTTTATCTCACTCAACCTATTAAACTACTTAAATCATCTGTAGTGCTGTTGCAGGCATTAGAGCAATTAAAAAAAAAAATTGGCCCAAAATGAAATAAGAAAATATTATGCTTTAGCCATGCAATGCTTTTCTCTCCCTCACATCCAGTCTGTGTCTTCAAGCTTTATCCAGAGTGTTTTTCTTGTCTGGAATCATTTCATCGTTACCCACATGTGTTGAGATTTTTGTTTGTAAAGCAGTAATATTAAAGCAATGTAATTGGTTTATGCTATTTTGCTTTTATATGCAATTCAATATACTACTACAACTATAATGCCCTTGTATAGGATCACATTACTCTAGCCTTTGTTATGATTTCAGAAACCAGTTAAATAATATGCTTTTAACATTTTTTCCCCTTCTCTTTTCCTAATAGGTAACACCAGCCTTCAGACCAAAACAGGAAGTATCACAGTAGGTAGGTTCTACCTTCTCCTGAAAGATGTCTTTTCTCACTCTTCCCTTCTCCTTTCTAAAATATTCACAGGGAAAGTAAAAAGGAGGTGATTCCTCACAGATGTTTCTGCCCTCTTTTCAAGAGTGGCACTGATAGCTGTGTAGGTGAAGGAGATCCTTTCCAAACTTGACTGCCAGTGTTTTGCAGTTGGGCAAGGCGCACTGTCTAGCTTTTGATACCACAATACCCGCTGGGCTTTGCACAAGTTAGACTGAGCCTAGGTGTTGTCTTTTAGATGAAGATGGGATAAAAGGACACAAGAAAACACTAAGCATACATCAAATGCAATTATTTTGCCTTTAACCTAGTTCTCTATCTTACATTTGTTAATTAGTGATTAGCTATGCTTAATTTTTATATCACAAAGTATTAATCATTGATGTATTACATACGCGGAGAGGGAAGGCTTGTGATAATTTAAACATTTCCAAACTATATGCTAATCATTGTTTTCCCTTCAGAAATAAAAAGTCTCATAAATTTTCTTTCATGAACTTGAGCTTTTATACAACAGGATAATTCGGACATATCAATTATGGTATACATTATATCAGTTGCATTTTACAGTACATTAACACAAAAGAAACAAACTGAAATTCTGATTATTTCTATGGCAGAAAACTGAAGTAATAGAGTCATAGACAAAGCTCAGTGTCTCTTGAACATACGTAGAAGGATTTCCCCTTCTGTAAATAAACATAGTTACAGGCCCAAATCTCAAAAACTTCTGCTAATGGTAGTAACCATAGTCACTCATTAAGTATTGTTCAGAGACGATCTGTACTGTTATAACTCTCCGTATGTTTCTAAGTGATCTATATTAACATTCCTGGAAAATGAATGCAATACACAAGTTAGTCATTAAACCACAGAATTAGATTCAGCTTGCTAGTCTGTTTTTCCTTCTCTTGAATAAACTCATAGAGTATGGAGAGTGTTTAAATAAAGGTTTCTTAACACAGGAGGTAGCTTTTTCCGTCAACAGATGATGATTATTTTCCTTAATTAATCAGGTTCAGCTTAAACATTGACACATCTTACAGTTGAATAAACTTAATTTTTCAGATTTCAGTTCTGAAAGCACTAGTTAGACTTAATTTTCTCCTAAACAGCATTAAACATACTTTAGATTTTTATGGATTTTTCCAAAGGCAAAAGACTTTTAAGATCCAGTGGTTCAGCTCTAAAAACTTCAGAAAGAAAATGCGAAGTTCTAAGTGAAAGGTTTTTGTGTATGAGGAATTTATGCCACAGGATAGATTGTTGGATTTCCAGAGACCTGATAGGGATTTGCGGATAGAAGTAGGAAGAACAACTCAGGTCTTCCAACTTCCTTGGCTGGGTTTTCATAAGGAAGTAGTTATTTATTTTACTGGAGGCAGAATTTTATCAGTTAACTGAAAAAATGCACTCATCTTTAGATTTTATGGGTGTATCCTTTGTTTTGAGAGATTTATTTACAAGTCAAGCTTGAGTTGAGAGTGCTGGATTTTTTTTTTTTCCCAAAATATTTTGGGAACAATACAAGCAACTGTATTGACAATTTCTTATTCTTGTATAATTTTGCATTAAAACAGGAAACCAATGTTGTTGTCTCTCAGTCCCTTTAATTTTCTGCCTTTTTATTATTTATAGATCAGTTTGATTTGCTTTTTTATTTTGGTGTTACTTGTTTATGTAAATCTAATTTTATTTTTGAAGACTCCAAAATTCAGTCTCATTTTAAGCATATGGCAGCGTTTTACACTGACATTGTTAAAATTATTTCCTCTTTTTTTTTTTTTCCTCTACTGTGAGCTTTTTTTAGTCACTTGACAAATTGTTTTCCAACCCTATACTAGAAGCTTCCTACTTCTTACAAATGTTCTATGGGTTTTGAATGCCGTCTTAAAACCATCAGACCTACTTTTACTTCAAGTTACTACTTAAAACAGTCATTAGAAATCGGAATTATCTTACAAAAAGTAATGGAGTACTTTGGTTTTAGAACTAGCTTAATCTTTTAAATTTTTATTCAGTAAATTTGTAGGAAAACTCAAGTTGGAAGAGACCTCAGGAAGTTGCAGAATCATAGAATGGCTGAGGTTGGAAGGGACTTCTGGAGGTCTTGTTCAGTGACCCTGCTCAAGCAGTCTCCAGTGTCCAACCTCCTGCTCAAAGCCATGCCAACTGTGAGCTTGCTCAGGACTTTATCCTGTGGCCTTGAAAATCTCCAAGGATGCAGACTGCAGCCTCTCTGGGCAATCTGTTCCACTGCTTGACTGCCCTCAGGGTGAAAAAGATTTTCCTTTTATTGAGACTGAAACTCATTTTTTTCAACTTACGTCTATTGTCTATCGTGCTCTCATGATGCACCACTCTGAGGAGCCTGGCTTTGTCTTCTTGATCACCTCCTCGCAGATACTCAGGGGCTGCTGTCAGGTCCTGAAGCAGTGTGTTCTCCAGGCTGAACAGGCCCTCATCCCTCAGCCTCTCCTGATGGGGAAGGTGCTCCTGTTTATTGAGGTCTTCCTTCTCTTGGGAACCTCAACAGTGGATGCTGTATTCTAGGAGTGGTCTAGTAAGTGCTGAGTAGAGGAGGATAATCCCTTCCCTTGATACACTGGCTGTGCTGCAGTTAATACTGCCAAGGATACTGTTGGACTTCTTTCCTGCCAGGGTACACTGCTGGCTCATGTTCAGTCCTGCTGGAATTTGCTTATTTCTCTGTGTTACCGGTATGGTCTGATTATGTATTCTCTACTCTGCTGCCAAGCCAAATTCTCCCATACCAACTCAAAAAACCCCAGTGTTTTTCCTTACTGGATTACTTATGTTTAACCCAATTATGCACTGAAGAAATGAATCTTCTGTGTTTGGTATAGTCAGAAATGATAAAGCTTATGGTAGGTGTTTCATTTCAGAGGGGAGGAAACAACCTTAACCAGCCTACAGGCAGCAGGGACTTATTCTGACAAGGAGAACTGTATAATGAGATCCAAGAATTTTTTTTTTTTAAATATATTGGTGTCAGTTTGCCTTATTCTGATGATTTCTTTCTTCAGTAACCCACACTAGATGACCAGAAAGCTTCAGTGACTTGCTGTGATGCTCACTGTCCTAAATCAACTGAAACCTAACAATTAAGAACACTTCAACTTTCTCAAAAGGATAAATTTGCGTATAGTCTTGATATGAAAGTGAACTGAGATATCTGAGGTCCTCCATTGTGATGAGTGTCATCATAGGGCAATTGCCTAGCACTGAGACAAAACACTTAAGTTTTATTTTAAAGAAGGGAATCATCTGTGGAAAACAATTACAGTATTTAAGACAGTTTTGGATAACTGAAAAAATAAAACAATAAAAAACTTAATGTATTTAGAAGTAATGCTGCATCTGAGTTCTGTCTTGAGGATTCAGTTTTTAATACATGATCTAGGGAATTTTAAAATTAAAAACCTCATTTCTGAATTCCATTAAAGGCATTTGCTGTACTTCGTGAAGTACAGCTCTTAAGTACTGTGTAAAAAATAAATAAATAAATAAAAATAAAAAAAAATACCCATGCACACTTGTCTCTTAATAGCAATTAGTTCTATTGATCTAGTCTTTGCCATCTGCTTGAAGTATGTTAATGTTCTGGCTCTCATTTTAAGTGTCCTTTATCTTCCAACCTTGTATCTCAGAAGTTGACCTTCTGTGTTCTGCCAATGACAGACCTGTAATTTTTTTCCACATTGTTCCCATGCTTTCTTCCACACCATCCTATAGTAAGGGTGCTGCTCTCCAGGTAGGTTGCAATCAGCTGCTTTTTCTTAGCCCTCAGGTGCCAGATGATGAAAAATGAAAGTTTTAAAAAAATAAATAGACCAATATGAGTTAATATCTACTGAGTTATTACTTGGTTTTTATCATCAGTCTTTGTTTCCATGTTCCCCTTCCCTCTCTTCACATCCTTTTGAATGTAGATTACATAGTATTCTGGACAGAGCTTATGTCCTGGAGAAACTATTTCCAGAAATTGGAGCATACAGAAAAAGTAGCTGCTGCATGAGAACAATAGTGTTTCTCTTGCAGCTGAAAAGAATAAGCTTTTTTACTTCTGTACGTGTTCTATTAGCAATGGACAATTTTGGTGACGTTACATAATGTATGTTTTATAGCGTCTCATATCATGGCGCTGAAGATTTAGCCTGTTGTTATAGTAGTACTTAAGTTTATATTGTATTTGGAGCAATTTTTTTTTTTTTAATCCTTAGAATAAAATAGACTATTTCAGTTGGAAGGGTCCTGCAACCATCATCTAGTCCAACTGCCTGACCACTTCATGGCTGACCAAAAGTTAAAGCGTATTATTAAGGGCATTGTCCAAATGCCTCTTGAACACTGACAGGCTTGGGGCGTCAACCACCTCTTTAGGAAGCCTGTTCCAGTGTTTGACCACTCTCTTGATAAAGAAATGCTTCCTGATGTCTAGTATAAACCTCCTGGATGCAGCTTTGAACCATTCCCACACATCCTATCACTGGATCCCAGGGAGAAGAGATCAGCACCTCCCTCTCCACTTCCCCTCCTTAGGAAGTTGTAGGTTGCCCCTCAGCCTCCTTTTCTCCTAACCTGACAAGCCCAAAAGTCCTTAGCCTCTCCTCACAGGGCATTCCTTCTAGCCCTTTCACCAGCTTTGTTGCCCTCCTCTGGAGGCATTCAAGGACCTTCATATCCTCCTTAAATTGGGGGACCCATGGGGTTCCTGCCAGTCCATTTTTTCAGCCTGTCCAGTTCCCTCTGGATGGCAGCATGACCTTTTGACATATCAGCCACTCGTCCCAGTTTGGTCTCCTCAGCAAATTGCTGAGGGTACACTCTGCTCCATCATCCAGAGCATTAATGAAGATGTTAAACAGGACTGGACCCAGTATTGACCCTGGAGTTCACTGCTAGTTACTGGCCTCCAACTTGAGGCTCACAGAGGAGCAGTTTTACATAATTTATTGAAACTTCCATAGGAAGTTTTGTGGGATTTCATGTTACAATCATGTTCCTGTCTAGATGCACATACCTTTTGAAAAGTTGCTTCCACCCCATTAGTGTCTTCAACATTTAAAATAGTAGAGAACTATAGCTAATTGGTTTGCAGATATGATTAACACTGTATGGTATAGGCTATGGAAGAAGATACATAGATGTGAACAGCGTGGATAGATATTCAAAGGGGAAGATCCTGGTTGATGTGCAGTAGGTCAGAGGCTTATCAAGGTGAAGTTATACTTGGCGCGTTGTATTATGATGCAGGATTGAGGCATGTCATGATTTTTTTTGGAACAGAATAAGTTATCCAAAAGAGACTATGGCCTTTAAAACGAATGATATAACTTCAAAATTGAGGTGGAAAATAGATAATTTAGAGGTTAAAAGAATAATCTGGACAGTTTAGTTAGCAAGGGAATTGTTTTCATGAGAGATTTCTTTGCTTTCTCTATTACATCATTTGTTTTACCAGGTCTGGATGGTGAGTATGCTATGGACCGCTAATGTTGGTTTGTTGGGTTTTTTTGTAGTAGTATGTGCAATTAGTCTATTTAACGTATGCATTTCAGTTTCTCATAATATTTTTCACGTGACAGTTTTAGAACAATGAACTAAAACAAGAAAATTGACAACAAACAATGCCAGATAGCCAGTTAAGTAGGAATTCCGTCTTCCTCACACTTCAGATATGTTGGAATCTTATACTTTTTCCTAGCTTTAATCAAATCATAATAAATATTGAAATCAGTTTTGTCATAAGCAAGGTCAGTCATTATGTGCTGTTAGGAAAAGTAAATATGTTTTTTACTTAGATTTAAAGAAAGATGACTTATATTTAGATCTTATTCTTCAAGCTATACTTATTTTCATAAAACTTAACAAAAACTGTGTCAAGGACATCTTGCTTCACTGCTTCCTCCCCTCCTTTTTTTTTTTTCTCCCCCTGTACTAGTAAATTCTTAAACAGCTGAAGTTGCTCAAGAGTGACCATCTGTTCTGTCTCCAGTAGCACAATTCATCCCTGTATTTCCCCTGGAGTTGTCAATCCTTAGCAAACTCTGAGTTCAAACTATGCACTTTTTTCCTTGTTTTTCCCTTCAGTTATTCACATTGATCTCAGCTAAGACTGGGTGTCTTAATTTACAGATTAATAATAATTTAAAAATAAATTGCCTTAGTTTTGTTGTGTCATAACTGTAAAATATGCATTGTCTCCATTATTATTTCAGTTATGTATTTTTGTCCTACCAGATTGTGTTACTTAATATGGTGTAATTTTTCATGTTGAAATATTTATTCATTGATTTAAACTTGGCCTTTTTTGTTATATAACCTTATCTTTGGTGTTTATAATCTATTTTCCATTTTTTTCCCCCTTCTCATTTGTTTAGAGTTATTGAGACAGAAAATCTAAACAGCATCTTTAATAGACTTTGCAGAAGTGATGAACAACTTTAAGTCTCATGGCATTCATATTTCTATCTAAGCATTTGTATTTAATATCATATCTGTAAAATTCTTTCCATAAATCATGTTCAGTTGTTTCCATAAAATTATTTCCATAGATCAAAGCTAAACAGGTATTGTGTTGTCTACTTTAGTGTCTGGTTAATGCTGCTGTGGTTCTCAGTGGTTTTGCAACTTTCCTGTATTTTCTTCTGCCATAACCAACTTCTGTTCAGTGGTGTACTCTGGGAGACAAAGTCTGTCAAGTTACTCTCCCAAAACAGTGTTCTGCTTTCCCTCAAGTTGTTTTTTGGTGGGTTGTTTTTTGGTTTTTTTGTGTGTGTGTCTTACTTCCACCATAAATCTGTGCCTTGGTGAACCTATGCCCACTGCCCTCTTCCTGCATCCTTTATTCTGTTTATGCTATCTACAAACAGAACCCAGTCACTCTCACGAAATTAAATTCCTTTTTTTTATGTATATACATATACATTTAATGGAAAATCTGGAAAGGAGTTCTCTATTCAGTCTTGAAGTGGGCCTAGTTGGTTTGCAAAAGGCCTCTTTCCACTGTGAAGAATCTCACAAGAGCTGCTTTTGCATGTGAAGAGTGAGAAGAGGGAGGATTCACTGAATAAACACTTGTCTCAAAGTACCATCAGCTGATGGTGATGTACAGACTGTTAGCAGTTGTTCTCCCTGGAGAAGGTAACTGTCCTATCACAGGACACTCCGCTTTCTTCACAGTGCAGATAAAGGAACTAACTGCATGTGTTGTGTAAAGCAGATGAGTCAGACGCTTATCTGTTGCCATCAAAATATCTGTCAAGGTTACATGGAGTCTCAGTGATTGGCTGTTAACCAAATTTGATTTGGAATATCTGCAAAAGTAGCTTTTACATGAAAATGTAGATTTATCGCTGCAAATATTTTTTATTAAAAAGATTGGTTCATAGAAATTCTTGTTTTTCAATTACTTTCATTTTCAAACTTACAAACATTTTAAAAAGTTTTATCAAGAAAATGTTTCATTGTGACTTACACAAAGCTTTCAGCTAAGAAAGAGTTCATTTTTTTTCCTTCAGATTTGGAACAGAACTTCTTTGTCATAGTCTACTGAGATAGGAAAGACATTCCCATCCAATTCTGGTTGTTACTGTTTTCTTAGTTCTCTCAGGTTCTCAGCTGACTGAATATGGATTGGCTACTTGTTCTTTTTAATCACTTTCCCCCACCAAAGCGATCAGTTTTAGCAGTGGGATAATAATCCCTTTCTATGTTTTTACTTTTATATGTAATACACTGATCTTCCACATCTGTGCTTGAGATCTGGCATATCAGAAAAGCTCCAGACGCATGTATTTAGAGCTAAAACTGGGTGGCGAGCTTAAGGCATTAATGCTAGACATCCTTGTTATGACTAATTAACTTCATTCTGTCATTAATGTTTTTACCTTTTAAAATGGAAAGTTTCATTCAGGTTTGATTTTGTTATTTTAGCTCCTTCTGAAAGTTTGACTGTGTTTCTTTTTGTATGCACATCCAGAAACTAAGAAAAACAGTATCTATCAGTATTTTAAGATTTCTTGCCAATAGTTTCATTTTTAGCAGTGTATCTAGAAAAGTATTTCACTGCCTTTTGCTTATGTACATATGTAATTTTTTTTATGCTTCTCTAGACTTGCTTCATAATTTCTTTGCAATTCTTGTCAGCTATAGGTCTGTTCAGTAGTTCAAAAGTTAACGCTTTCAGGACTTCACTGTAATATTGTGGAAATTTGTCTATTTAAAACTGGAATACATTGCAAGTAATTGAGGACTATTTCTGAGAAAGTATACAATTTCTGAGAAGTATACAATTAAGGTTTCTTAAAGGCTTTCTATTTGTAAAAAGGTTTCTTCAGCAAGTTTTGTTATCATAAATTTCACCTAATAAGATATAGCAGAAAATGTAGGTGTGTCTATTCCAAGGCAAAGAACAAATGCCGTTTTCCTATGTGTATTAAAGTGCAATCATTCTTTCAAACATTTGTTTAAAATTCAGATGTAGTGAATCACACCTTACAAAGCCTGGTAACGCAGTTCTCTGTGTAACAAGATGTTACAATGCACAATTGCTTCTTGTTTGCATGGGGCAGCTTTCCTGGGTAATGTTCTCCCTGTGCAGAGTCTGAGCAAATGAACTCTTTTGGAAACTAAAATAGATATTAGTGTTCAAATTTTGTGTTTGATCTTCGCACAAAGATGAATTCATCCCTGTAGTGAGAGGGGAGTGTTGTTGAGGCCTTGTAGATGCTACAACTCCAGTAACAACTGCAGGGCTCTGGCCTTGGGACAAGCGTATGCCGCAGTTCTGGGCTGGGGAGATAAGGTTTGTTCAGAAACCTGTTTTTCTAAGAGAAGTCTGATGTTCAGTCAATCAATATAACATACTTTTCAAACAGAGAAGAATTGACAAAATCAGTTCAAAGTACAAAGAAAGATTCTAGCAATTTTTTATTTAGAAAGAGTGAATGATACACAAGTTCTTTTATTTTCATTTTCTTTTTTTTTTTTTTAGATTCATCAGATGGAAGTCTAAAAGCTTCTACACATCATGGGGCAATAGATGTTTATGTCAGTCAATTAAGAAAAGTGGATCTGAAATCCCAGAAAGGTTAGTAAACTAAACCAAATATTTTTTGTGGCAGCTTATGATGTAAAAGAAAAGGAGGTAAGGGGGTTTTTTTGTTTATCTGTCTGGGGAAAAAAAAGAGTTTGACTGTTGGTTATCTACATTCTTTTTTACCTCATTATTGGAAACTGTGTATAAATACTTACAATACAGTAAACTCTATAAGGGGCAATGATACTTAAAATGAATTACAGATTTTTTTCTTTTTTAATTTTTCAATACTTTCTTTTTTTTCCTGGCAAGCTACCCAGCAGAATCCTGCAGAGTTGACTTGAATTACAGTCTTGCCTTGAGCACAGTTTACTCCATTGTGATGGTATATGTATGTGCAGAGTGACAACCATGACATTTCTTTTTCCTGCCTTTTCCTGCTGAAATGTCCCAGTATTGAAATTGGAAGGCAGAAAAGTAAAGATGAGAGGGCCTTACCCTACCATTCTTCCTTTACTCCTGACTACTCACAAGAATTTCACTTCTTAATTAAAAGGTCACTCTTAAAGTTGGATCCATAGTTTTACAATATCATATCTTCTGAGTGGCAAATAACAAAGCCCTGAATGCATCTTGTTAGTCCTAGTTTTGGAGAGAGAAAAAAAAAAAAAAAAAAACCAAAACAACCCCCACCACCCACTACAGCCTTTCTGTAGTTGACTTTCATATCACATCAGACACTTCAGGTGGTTTAAATGAATATGGAATTTGGTACCTTTCTTATGTTCTCTGTGAGACAATGCCTGTGGCCTGTTAAAACCCAGTAGTTACTCAGAAGGGGAATAATGAAGGAAATAGAAAAAATCTAGAAAAAATCTAGAAAAAAGAATAGGAAATCACTGGTGTGCCATTCTTCTGTACAAGCTAGTCTGGTTCCACTGGTGCAAAGAAATTAATTTATATATTATTTTCTATTTGCCTTTTGAATCACTTAATACCACGTTGCGCCTCTTTGAATTACTAGCAAAGAGGAATGCATCTAATAAAAACTATTCAATATTCTTTACAAAACATGGCCTGACATCTCTTCTGGCAGCACAGTTTAGTAAAGGCAAAGTTGATGAAATTCTGTTTTTATTTACTTGGAAGATTCAGAGTAACTGCTGACAGCTGCAGCGTAGAAAATGTCCTGTTCGTAATAAATTAGTTGCATATGTGTTGGATTTTATGAGTCACATTACTGAGCAACTCTCCAAGGAGGACCCAAAGATGAAAACCTTTTCCCTTTCTTATCCTAAGGCTTTTGTGTATCCAGCAAAATTTAGGCCTAAATTATACTGGCACTTGTTTGTTCATCAGGTCTGTCACAGGATCTGATTCTGCTGAATTTAAATTGCAAAGCTAGGGTTGCTTTCTGACTGCTACTTAGTTGTTGCAACATCAGTTTTGTTATACTGTTCTGCTTCAGCTTTTGGGATATATTGAAAGAAACTTTTGTGTTTTTCCAAAGTTGGAATTGGGCAAAAACTAGGGAGCACATACACAGAAAATGTATTCTGAATTTTGGTAGATTTTTGTTTTAATGTGTAGGGTGCAGCATCCCAATATTGTGACTGAGTAATTCCAAATACAACTAACACGGGCACGTTGGGGGCCCAGCGTCTACCTTCAGTCTGATGCACAGAAGCACAAATTTAGGGGAAGCAGAAGTCAGAATTTCTGTTTTTAATCTCAAGGGTAGAATTACTTGGGCCACCAAAGCTGCGGTTTTGCTAGTAGTTTACATTTTAGTGATATACAGTCTAACCTGGTTTGTCATTCTTGAGACTGCATCTGTTCAAAGATGTGAACAGCTGGCCCTGTGCGGTAAAGCAAAGATAATTGCTAGCGTTAGCCGTATGTAAGTGGTGTCTCATTGTTCCAGAGGAGCAGATCTTTGATAATGTGCCATGCAGTGGCTGGATTAATCATCAAATCCAATCTCCTGTCCTTGCTTAGGAATGTAAATATGCAACTAGAATCATAGAATAGTTTGGACTGGGAGAGACCTTAAAGACCACCTAGTTCCACCCCCCCTGCCATGGGCAGGGACACCCTCCACTAGACCAGATTGCCCAAAGCCCCATCCA
>VXBL01009965.1:41698-68594 GCA_013400195.1 Aramus guarauna
CCAAGTCCTTTTCCTCAGGGCTGCTCTCAATCCATTCTCCACCCAGCCTGTAGTTGTGCTTGGGATTGCCCCGACCCATGTGCAGGACCTTGCACTTGGCACTTGTAAGTTAGATGAAACTAAAGTCATAATGTTTGTGAGATCCTATTAGATTTGCTGCCCTTGATCATTTCGTAACAAGATCCTCTACCAAGAGCTGTTGCTAGCAGTATACGTCAATGTTAATTTTCATGTGGGAAACGGTGGGATGGGGAGGAGAATTGGAAGAAAAAGGTAAAAACTTGTGTGTTGGGATAAGGATAGTTTACTGGGACAGCAAACAGGAAAATAACAGTACTCACAATGGAATATACAAAGAGGGTGATACAGAATGCGATTTGCTCACCACCTGGAACCTGATGTGCAGCCTGTCCCCAACCAGCGACGACTCCTCCCCGTCCAGCTCCACCCTTATAAACTGAGCATGACATCATATGGTATGGAATATGCCTTTGGCTAGTTTGGGTCAGCTGTCCTGGCTGTGTCTCCTCCCAGCGTCTTGTGAAAACTAACTCTATCCCAGCCAAAAACCAAGACACATATGTGCCAAGAAAATACTGTGACATGATTTTCTACATGTGACATACAGTATTATGATAAATGAAGATATCTTCATTTATCCTTTCAGAGACAAAAAAAGATGTTACTGATGGCTCTAAAAACAAAAAAAAAATCCCAAAACAAATAAACAATGATTTGATCCAAGTTAGCTAAGTAATTGCCTATTTCATGCTTTCATCTCAATGTTAAACTAACTAGTTTTCATTTCAATTTATACCAGGTTCTATTACAGTCAAGGTGCCTGCATCTCTCAAAGCCTATTTACAGTTGTCTGGAAGAAAAGTGGATGTGAGCTCAGAGATCCAGTTAAAAGAAACACAGAGTGCCTCCAAAGATGATCATGTAACTATAAGTGGTAAGGCTTACTAATCTTGGCTTCCAATAAACGTCTGTCTCGCCTTTAGTCAAAGGCAACCACATTTCCTTATGAGTTTATTGCTCTTGGCTTCTTCTTGTTTCATCTGTTTCAGGTTCAAACGTTTGCTAGTACCCTTGTACTCCCCGTGTTACTAGATGACTTTTTCATTTTGTTTGGTAAATGACTAGTGAATGCAAACAACTGCTTCTCTAGCAAAAGTCTTAAAGCCAAAGTCATTCCATTGAGTTTGTGGGAGGTAATCCAGGGCTGAATTTGACTCATTGCTTTGTTGGCTTAGACGGTCACATACAATAAATTGCTGGGGAATGTCTGTTAAAAATACGATGAAAAGTTTTCTCTGTGTACCTCTGTTGGGTGGGAGGAGGAAGTAAAAGGAGTATATGGCATATTTTATAAATGTACAGTATAAATATTACAGAGTGCAGGATAGGCTGAGAAATGATAGGTGGGAGAGAGCTAGGAGAAGAGCAGAAGGTGGCAGAGGATGAAGGAATAGAGAGTACACGGAAAGGTACCTGGGATTACTAGAAACATTCTTCTAATGCATTTAAAATTGAACTCAGGAATCCCGAGTCTTGCTGTTTCCTGCTTTAGAAAACAGTTGTACAATTCATTGTCAGGGTGTGTGTTTCTCTTCTCTGCAGACGTGTCTATCTAGAAGTTAAGGCTGTTGCTGGTACCAATTACTCAGTTTACTCAAGAGGAAATGTTAACGTAATGTGTCTGTAGGCTCCAGCTTTGTTTTTGAACGTGTTAGGTCAGTATGACCTGCTATGATAGCAGATTGGGTGAGGCTTTGAGTTTTTTCTTTGGTTCTAAACATAAGAAAATAGGCACAAAACTTCTTTTCTTCCTCCATGTAAGATGATAATCTCAAAGTCAGGAAATTTTAGAAGTTTATGTACATAATTTTAATATGTAGCTTGCTTATATAAAATAGTAGTCTTGAAATGTATAGGTGTATCTCTTCCTGTCTTGAACAGTAACTAGCATTTAAATTTGTTAGTGGTTATTAAATACAAATTTTTCAAAAAACATGGTTAGAAGGTCTCAGGCTAGAAGCTTGTGGAAGGACCCCAGATTCCAGCAAGGCTCTATGGATTGAATTGCCCCAGCAATAAAACAACCCATCTCCCAGTGAAGGAGGACCACTGGCCAGTCAATTGTCTTGTTATTCTGGCTACATTAAAGAGCAGCATTTCAAATGCATACAGCTGAATGGCTTCTCTGGTTTCACGACCCAGTCAGTGTTTATGTAGGACAGTCATCGCTGAAGCGGATGTAATTTTTCAGCCCACCATTCTGTGTGGAAATGATCTTGGCAGTTGAGGCCAAAAGCAGTTCTCATTAGTTAACCCTCAAATATACATATCCCAAAGGCATGGAAATCAGCAACAGTTATGCAGAGGCAACAACATTAGATCACTGATTATCATTTGTTTAAAGAGGTAACAGCATTGCACAAAAACAATATTAAACATAGATCTAAATTGATCATAATGCAGGTGAATGAAAAATAGACCCTGGAATGGATTTTCTGCATGATACAATTCAGCTAAACTAGTGCTGGCCTGAAGGTCTGTCTTTGTCTGTCTTTAGACCTGGCATTTAGCTTTGCTGAGTGTTCGCACATAATATAACCAATTCTTTATAGCAGCTCTCTCCTCCCTTTTCTGCACTGGTCAGTAAGAGGCAACATACGTGAAAAGAGAGGAAGTAGTTGGTTTTAACATATGCTTTGCTCCTTTCCTTACCCTTCAAAAAACAGTGCCTCCCCTTTCTTTGCCAAGTCAGTAGCGCTTCTTTGGCATGGCAACGGAGATGCTTCCTACTTCTCCTTCTCTTTAACTTATCCCATGGGAACAGTGTATTCTTTCTGCAGGCCAAGCACTTGTCCCCTCATTCTCAACA
Source organism: Aramus guarauna (assembly GCA_013400195.1). Lineage (NCBI taxonomy): Eukaryota > Metazoa > Chordata > Aves > Gruiformes > Aramidae > Aramus > Aramus guarauna. The sequence continues at coordinate 44,589 of VXBL01009965.1, forward strand.
ATCTCTTCTTCTTAAAGTTGATATTTGAGAATTTTCTTGTACAAGTAGATGCTGAAATAATTAAAAATCATTTAATACTGTTTCTATATCATGAAAACATTATTCACTCTTGAAGTTGTCGGTACAGAGTCTATAGCTGTCTTCCTGCTGCAACTAAAGAAATACAAAATGGAGAGAGAAGAGGGATTTTGCCAAGTGGAAAAAAACTGTATCACAAGAGCATGGCAGTTTAGATTTTTATGCTTCTGAGCTCAAAGGTTAGTTTAAAAATAGATGATTTTTCAGAAACTGGCCAATTCTCATGTGGGTAACGCAGGAACCGGCTGCTTTCAGGAAGCTTTACTTGCCTCTGGGAATATTGCAAGGGATGTTAGAGAGGAGGCTCTGCGGTGGGAAGACAGGGTAGAGTTCTGTGACTTGGGTGAACACGCATCTAGGCTATCACCTGCTGTAGGAAAGCCTTCCCTACTGCTGTTACAGCAGTTATGATGTTCGTCGTCACCTTGCTTCATGGCTCCCATTTCTATGCTGACTGGGTAAGACGGTACGCTACAGTCCCACAAGCAGTCACACCCAGGGTTTCGCAAGATAACCAAGGAATAGAGTGGGATTTAGTCAAAGCAAGAAGATAAAAGCCTGGAGTGAGTGCTCTAGAGGCAGTGATGAGAGTCTGAAAAGGTGGTTTGCTCTTTTAGAAAAGGAAGGGACTTTCCTGTAAAATTGAGACACTTGCTGAGAAAGGGAAGGAACTAGAGAGCAGTGCCAGGGAATTTACTCTTCAGAGTAATTTGCAAGGATAAGGCATCTGTTTTCATCAACATCAGTAGGCGCTTTTAGAAGTAATGTGTATGGTATAATGAAATCTGTTATAAAAACAGATTTTTCATGCTAAGCACTGGTCCAGCTTCCATCTGTGAAAGTGTTTGTTTGACTATCTAGCTTGAGAGTACTTGAATAACTCCAGTAATTTCTGATGGCAATCATGTCAAGGCATTCTTCCCCTTTCCCTCCCTGGCAAAGAGGGTAGGAAGAGAGGGTTCTGCTTAGCCCTTGCTGCTTGATGTCTGTGTCTTCTCTGTGTTTCCAGGTCTGCCTGTATTCTTAAATCAGCTGATTTCAGAAGCCTGTAGAGATCATTAACTATATCTAGAACTATGTATGGTAAGAAGAAGAGTATCAGGCTAAAAAGTGTCAAATACTAAAGCAGAAAAGCGGCTTAGGAGACTGTCATGCCAAAAGAGTTACAAACGTGTTGACGGGCAGAGTTAAAATTCAAATAATTTTGATTTATATGATTTTTAGGCCATTTTTCCAATACCTGTGTGGTCCCAAGAGAAGTATTTCAATAAAAACATCAGTAAACAGGAAACAATGTTACACAGTTGCAAAAAAATAAACAGTGTATTAACATGACTGTTCTGTAAAACTCAAAATAATCCCTTGGCTTTACATGGCATTACTAATACTTTGCTGGAAGGTGTCCAGTTTTGAGTACTATACTTCAAAAAGGATGTGGACAACTGTAGAGACTCTGAAGAAGAACATGTGATCAGAGACCTAACAACATGATTTATGAGGAAAGACTGAAAAAAAAGTGTTGTTTTTGTCTAAAGAAGAGAAGACTGAGGGAAGATAAGATGCACTTTTCCAATATGTAAGAAATTGCTGCAGAGATGAAAGAAATAAATTGTTCTCTGTCCACTGGTGATAGGACTAGAAATTATGATTTGTCCTTACAGTAAACAAAATGTAGCTAAGTAGCAAGATAAACTTTCTGGTAGTAAGCACTTGTCTGGTGAGGCCATAGGACTGTCAGCACTGCAGATTGTGGAGAACAGGCTAGGCAAGCAGGTCAGGTTACAGTGCATCCTCAGGAGATGGCTTTCAGCTCTGTCTTGTTTTGTCCTAAGTTGATGTGATCATCTTCTCCCACCCACTCCAAAGTAACTCAAAAGAAGGTGATGAGGTATGTGCATGGATGAATTTGGGCACTGAATGAGTGCAGCCAGTGGGCACGCTTCCACCCACTTCTATTGCCAGCTTGTATGTTGACAATTGTAGGCTTGCTGGAAAAAGTCTTGCAATCATTCAGGGATTTTCTTTGGGTCCTTGTAGCTGGTGGTGTCAATTTCCAAATCTAGTTGTCTGGAATATAACCCCTTCCTTTAAACCATGTACATCTTCCATCTCGAAGTGGTGCCAGGGACTCATCTGATTCCAGATCTTTCTCCATCCCTGGCCCCGGTTCTAGTGCCAAGTTCATGTCCAGCCGCAAACTTTGACCTGATGTCATCCATCTGTTTGGTGCCGAATGAGCTTTTAACTTTGGCAGTCACTTACTCCATCTGGTTTGCAGCACTTGCGTGAGTTTCCTTGGTAGAAGTCCCACAGTGTCACAGGTGCTCCTCAGAGACCAGGGATGTTTGTAGGTTATTGTGTCTCCCTATTCTTACTTTCTCGAGTTGGCAAACCAACCTCTCTGTATTTTTCTGTCCTCTTACAAAGAACATACTCTTTGGGAATGATTGTCTTCTCCCAAGTAGACACATACTTGCTCCCTATGTCATCCAGCGTGACAACAGTTGCAGCAGCTAACAGGATTTTTACCTTTTGGTACTAATCTCACCCCATCTACAGCACTAGAGCTTTGCTGAGCCACATCTGAACAGTGTTCCTCTCAGAGCCACGCCTTCTGGTGACCATGCACACAGGTAATAGGGTTCTCTCTCTCATGTTAACTTAAGCCTTCCCCTGGATACTTATGCCTTCCCTCAGATGTATATCCTGGGTATGGAGAGGAATCCCCAGTTGTCTTCTCTAACCCCTTTTATCCTGTGAAAGTTTCCAGGTAGATGTTGCCTCTACCTTATGGGTTGATTCAAATCCAACTGTTTTTTTGATCACTAGAAAGTCTTCAGATGGCCTTCTTCCTCATGTGCCTCTGGAGAGAGTCTGCCCGTCTAGTTAGTGAATTCCTTTGAAAAGATGGGCATTAATACCACTGTCCTATCTCTGACTTTCCAGGTTTCTCTTAATAATTTCGAGGCTTTCCACTGTTTGGTTCTCCAAGCAGATTGTGGTGAGAAGCACCTTTCTCCTTACAACAATCATTTGCTCAAGCATGCACTGAAAGGCTTTCATGTCTGTGTGAGGTGAGATCTGGATTCCACTCTGGAACACAGGGGACTGAGACAGAGGTTTCCTACCTCGATGTCCTTCAGGAATAACTTACTCCTCACTGGTCACAGAACAGCTCCTCATTCAGTAGTGCTGGGAGAGAGGCCTGTGAGGTGCTGTGGACTTACACTGTCAGATTGCTTCAAAGCCAGTGTGAAGGGAGGGAGCTGACTGCATGAGTCTCATACGTTGCATAGAAGGCTCTATGGATGTGTTTAACTGCTTTTGTTATCAGAAATTCTATGTTGTTTAGTTTAAGGTAATTTCTGTGGGTTTAGCTGCGTGGAGTTCCAGGGTTAAATATAAACGCAGCTGAAGGGGCAGTGAATAATGTGAGGCAAGCAACTTGCCTTTAAAAGGGAAATAATTGAAAGAGCTTGTATTAGGGCAGTCTGCTGAAACTTAAGTTTCTGCTGAAACTTAACAGCTGCCTGAGCACAGCACTCCTTCTCCCACCGCCCAGCTGACTTGGGTCTGTTGCACTCAGAGTTATGGTTCTGATCCCTGGAGTAACACTATCCACTGCTGTGTCCCTCCCTGTTTTCTCTGTTCTCAAGGCACTTCAAAACTTTCCTTCTTTCCTAGAAGCAATTTTTATTGACTCTTTGCCACTAGACTTGAGTAGGAAGAGCTTTGTTTTACAGTTTTACAGTGTCCCTCTAAACACTGTCCCTCTGTGCAGCCTTGATCCTTAAGCTGTATCATAAGAAAAACAAACAAAGACCCAGGTTGTATCTGGAAAAGATTACATTCCTTCAAGTCAAATAGAAAGTTCATCCAACTTTTATAAAACACATTAGATGAGGCGCTATCCTACCGATTTTTAATGGTTTCAGCTTGCATTTAACTCAAGCTGTTCACAGCCTTTTTGAGATATACCACAGTCCTAAGAATACCAGTGAGAAACATTTAAAATGTGCTCATCTTCATGTGTTTTATGATATGAAAATAGAGTGCTCTATTCACTTGCCTTTCTGGAGACTGGAGGAGTTCAACAGTCAGTACTTAACTGCATAATGTTCTGCAAAGGTGTTCTCTGCCTTTATACACACATGGGGAAAAACCCCCACATTTTCCTGGACGTTAAATTGGAAAAGTGGCCATGCAGCATAGTGGTGTATCTATCTTCTCCTGAGCTCATGCTGTTGTCTTGATGGGTTTTGAAATGAAAATTAACTCTTTTATTTATTTTTTTTTCCCACCTCCTTATTCTTAATCCAAGAGGCCGATGGCTTCCGTGATTTAATCATGCTAGCAAAGTCATCTTCAAATCCACTTATGTTCCCACAATATTCAGAGTACAGGCAGTGAGTACAGTTAAGACCAAACTGTCATCAAAAGGTCTCCAACTAAACCTTGTTGCTTGATTAGCGCCTCATACCCAAAGCTATTGAGATATCTTAAGCTTGATTTGAACCTGCTACTGGCAATAGGCTTAATGTTAAAATAGTTAGAAGATCTTCATCCCTAGGGAGTGGAACTTGACACTCGCTTTCCTGCAAGCAATTTGTATTTTCTGCATTCCCTTCACAGGCAAATCTCCAAAAGAAGCATAACGAACAAAACATTTTTCTAAGTTCACATAGCAAATGCAAAATGAGAAACAGAGCTCAGACAACAACTGAGCTTTAAACCAGCTCTTGTTAATTTGTTTCTGTGTTTCTTCAAAACTCTTCTTTAACTTTTTAGCAAAAGTGTAGCAGGGTGTAAGCAGGGCACAAAACTATTCATTTATAGGGCTGATTCTGTGCTGCAGTGTTTGTTCCTTGTACAGAAGTACAAGCCATAGTGACAAAACCATGAGAGAGGAACTGGGACCAAGCACTCCAATATGCACTTTCTGGAATATGTCTCTGCCCTACATTTATTGTGCTCTCTCTCCTTAGCTAAGAAACCCTGTATTTTCAGTGCTCCGCAACTCCGTTAAGGGATTATCTGAATTTTTTCTTTACACTGCTTTGTTGGTACGTTTTTTTGACACCTGGAGGCTATCTGCTGTTTAAAATTCAGGCTGATGTAAAGTTTCAAGGGCTACGTCTACTTAAAAGACAGATTTCTTTTCTGTTCTGTATTCTCTGATACAATACTACTGCAAATTGATGATTCAGGAAATCTTTCTGAGTAATTGAAGGTTCAGATTTTAACAGATTTCACGTACAACACACTTGTCCAACTTTGTGATGATCATCATAGATTTAAATCTATACTTAGAGGGGGAGTAGAACTGTGGATTGTGCCTTACAGTAGGAATGATATTGAGTGATTGAAATTGCTGCTGCCTGGAGCAATCAGGAGTGCAGAACTTGTACTAGGACATCCACATGGAGATCCTTGAAGGCATATTGTAGTCAGGTAACAAAGGACATTGAAATAACTTCTTGCATTGGACTCCTCTGAAAATCCCATACTTCTAAACAGTACCTCAGCCTGTTTGTGAATTGTGTGGGTTTGGCCCCTAACGTTAAATTAATCCCACTTAGAAGTACCAAAGCGCTGAAATGCTATTGAAAAGTTTGGCATGTGGGCTTGAGTTGTGGAAAGAGATGTAGTGATGTCAGTTGGAGTTTCGCCACTAGTTTTGATGTGGCCAAAACTTAAATTCAGCTGTGTTACAGGTCAGAGCAGAGCATGTTTGCAAAGTTGTTTCAGAATCTGCTTCCCTGCCATCCCTCTTGCTATTCCAGGCTCAAATTAGTTCTAAACTTAGAATTCACTCAGTCACACAAATGCTAAAATAATAGTAAAAGATATTTTGTAAAGATAAACCAAAGTTAAGGTTGATCTTGTGATAAAGGCGCTGCTTTGGGACTTAAAAGATTCCCGTTTAATTCCCAATTTGGTCCTAAATCTTCAGTCTAAATTTGGAAGGTCACTTTATTCCCTCTTGGCCTCAAATTTCCTAATTATAAAATGAGGGGAAGTTGAACTTTCTCCTTTGTCTGTTATACAGTAAACTTTTCAGAGCATGACCATGCCTATTAAGTTTATGTGAAACATCTAAGACAGCAGACATCTCAGGGGTGGGTTTTTTATGCCATTATCATAAGAAAGCAGTAATAGTAGCAACATGTCTGGTCATCTGGAAAATCAGGTCTTACCCATGTCTCTTTTCCATGTTTACAATAAAGATGCAAACTTTTCAAATTACTTAACTAGATTATTGTCTAATGTAGAGGTATTTCTTAGCACATAATAAAAACTATGGTACTGTATAATAAAAACCACAAGTTTATTGTTGTAACATATTATGGGGAATGAGATTAATGCAAAAAACCCAAACAATCAAAACCTGTATCAAGAAAGAAATGTCAGAAGCCCCTGTTAAAAATAAAGACATTCTACCAAATAAAAATCTTACAAGTATTTCCAGGGAGCTTGAGAAAAGGCAATGTGAAGATGATATGTTTACTGTGTGTCAAATTAAACTAAGCAGAACTCTCTTTTCCAGGTCACATGAATCAAAAGAATGAATCGGACAAATGGATTAAGGCAGACACACAAAATGGCAAAGTGTATCTTAAAAGCCAAAGCTGGATCCAATCTGTCAAGCTGAAGAGTTCTTAAAGGTGAAATAGGCCAAAGAGATTAAATCAAGAAATTGTAAAGGAACATTTCTGTAAAATTATGAAACTTTGTTGATATATATTCTTAATATGAGAGAGAAACAATATTAAAAATGAGGACGTTTTAACCCAAGATTTTCCTGTGACAGTGGCTGGTGCTTAACAGGTCTGGTTTACCTTTAGTGCCTTTTAGGAACGGCAAGATCTTGCATATTTAGAATTTCTATAACTTGACCCACTTAACCACATCAGTTTAAAAGCTGGTAATCTTCAAACAAAAGTTTGGAGTCGTCATGTAAAAATAAAAAGCATTTTCAACATCTGGTATTGTAAAATATGAAAATTTTCTTCTATGATGATGTGCTCTGCAAGCTACATTATATTTTTAAATTAAATGTCTCAGTACTTTGGGAATTCTACTGGTTTATGCAAAGTGCAGAGTTTTCTTCAACCAAATTATTTGCATGGTGGATAGGATAAAACCACTTTCAGAACTGCGGTTCTTATTTGGTCTTCTCGTTTGGTGTTTGACCCCAAAGCAGTTTCTGCCTTGCCAGTGGGTACTGTCTGTATAAAACTACTTATGTGAAATGACAGAACTTGCTCTGTGTCATCCTGAATCACTTCTTTGTGGATAGAAATAAGAACTCTAGCTATGTCTACCACTGTTCATCTGCAAAGAAAAGCTTTGAAAATAAATACTCAGAAGTGCAAGGGATCTGGCTGATTGCAAGGAGGAACGCTCCACCAACTGGACTTCAGAGAAGAGTCCGCATGAACATTCCCCTACAGTAAAAGCTGCCAGAGAATGGAAGTATTGGCCTGATAAATGAGACCGGTAATCTGTTTATTTGACTTGCTGTCAGCCTTGCATGACAGGACTCTGAGCTCTTTGAGGCAGAAAGGCAGAGGAGGAGGTGAGGGAAGTGTGTACGCCCTGCACAAGGGCAGATGTGGATGTTGTGGAGGATTTTGTGTTACCGTAACACAAGCACACAGTGAAGTAAATGGGGCTTTTAAAAGCCTTTCCATACGTATATATGGCACCTTATAAAAGAAGTACCGCAATTTGTGTTTTAAAACTGAAATGTAAGAATTCCTGTCAACTGAGTGGATGGCGAGTAGCGAAGAGGAGTTCAGAGTGTCAGCTCAGGTTGTAAGTTGTGTATTTGTGTGGATGTACTTTAGATCATAATGGTACATTACAAAATTAACTTCTTTCCTACAAAATTCCCCAAGAGGTATAATTGCCCCTGGCTGATGGACTTCAGTAGCCAAGAGCACCATTTTTGCTATAATTCAGGGTGGTTAAAACTCCACATTACGTTTGCTGTTGTATGTACTGTTTGTTTGGATGAGGTGGGCACTGATGGGTATGGCAAATTATATGTATTTTCAATGTAAAAACTAATATATAAAACATTATTACTACTAAAAGCAATATAATATTAATAGTTACTAGTAATTATTATTATCATACTGCTGTTAAAAGATAAAAAATTAATGTGTCATGGTTTTAGATTTCCTGAAAAAAATTAAAAAATTTTGAAACTAATGATTTCTGTGCACTGCTGCAGACAGAGTGAAAGAAGCACCTCTAAATTCACACTGCACTGAAAAATAAAAACAGTATAGTAGATATTTCACAAACTCAAGTCCATTTAATGGCTCCATTATTCTGGAATACAAAGCCTGTCAGCCTCTGTGATTAAGGTCGTGCTTTTTGGGACTGCTGTATCAGCAATTTAAGGGAGAACAGAGTAAGAAAACACATTATTTCTTCCACATTCAAAAGAAAACAAGCTAAGCCATTCATATGCTAAAACTAGCTGGAATTAAACATTAGGATTGCTAGTTACTTGCTTAAAGAAGTTTAAATAAGCCATCAGAAAAATTGTGCTACCATTAAAGCTACTCTGATTATATTCTTTCCAAGCTAATAAATGTTGAGACCAGCTAGAACTTCAACATAAAGGTCAAGAATGAGCTGAAGAAAGACAAAACTTTGGGAGTTTCCCCAAAGGCATTTGAGTAATGTCTTGTTCTGCTATAATGAAGTGAATCTTTGTATTTTTCTCTACACAAGGAAAGATTAGTGGGTTATCAGTAATTAGGATTTGAATGGCAAGTCCCATGTATGCTCATATTTTTTTTTGTCCATTTATTGAGAAGATATGTTCTTGTAACTGGAGAAAATTTATCCTTTAACACTTTTCTCATCTGTGCTCCTTTTCTTTTGATTCTCCCACCTCTGCCAGCTGGCCCACAGTTCAGATCTACAAATGTAAACACCAAGTTGCTTAGAGAGTTGAACTCAGCCTGAGAAGCTTTAATGAGAATGAGGGCTCTGGGTGCACAAGTGACTGTTGAGAAGTAGAGAACTCTGCTGAAATGTGCATGTATAGTTGTGAATTAAGGAATCGGTAGTCGCCACCTCTTCGCTGTTCTTCATTGCTCAAGAACACAGTACTTGATGAATACCAGCCGTGTCAAGTTTGAAGTTCTGTGGGAAGTCAGGGTGTTTATGCCCTGGCGAGGACCTTCATGGCAAACAAGAACCCCAAACATACAGAGATTTATTTATTGCTTACTCTGCATGGGACTACAAAAACTTCTCATTATTGAAAGATGAAGACAGCTTGAATCAACATCTGAAAGTTAGCAATGTTGTTTCAGCATGGCTGTCTTGCTTGAAGGCATACGCACTCCTACAAGAATGATTCGCAGTGCTTCCTTACTAATTCAACAAACAGCCTTTTATTAAAGTATGATTAGTTTTAAGAAAAATAAGCGTTCTTTCCATGCTCTAGTGAAAAACCCTTGAACTGTAGAAGATCCTGTGCAATTTCTTCATTTTTCATTTTGAAGAACTTGTTTATTCAGGCTCTGATGTGTGTTTTTTAGCTGAAGGTGAGTATGTTACCATCCCGGTCATATCCAAGCCAGGAAGGAGGGTCAGCATCATTATGTTCTAGTTGCTCCAATTTGGCTGTATATTTCAAGACAGCTTGTCTGCAACAAGAGTTAAAAAAATAGACAAAAGTAAAGAAAAAAATATTGCGGAACAGAGGCTGTTCCTACAAAGAACACTAAAAGATGCTTAATGAGCAAAGGTTCCTTGTTTTACCTGAAGCTGTCAATATTGTAAGAGGTGGTGTGGAAACTAAAGAAGGTAATAATTGGTTAGGCTGTAGTCATGGAATAAATAAGGTTGGAAGGGGCCTCTGGAGGTTGCTTAATCCTGGTCTTGCTCTAAATGGATCCAACTAGGCCAGGTGTGTCTTCGCTTTGCCAGCTGAGTTCTGAGTATCTCTAGGGATGAAGGTTGCACAGGCACTCTGGGATCCTGCTCAAGTGTTTGACCAGCCTCCTGATGAAGTAATAGTTTCCTTGTATGTAATCAGAACTTTGCATATGCCACTTGTCCTATTAGTGCACCTTCGAGAACAGGCTGGCCACGTCTGATTGGAGTTACAGACAGCAGTAAGGTCTCCTCCAGCCCCAGCCTTCTCTTCTTGTGACCGAACAAAGCAATTCTCTCAGCCTCTCTTTACACACCACGTGCTCCAGCCCTCTAAAGGCCTTGGTGACCCTCATCTGCGCTTGCTCTAGCGTGTCAGTGTCTGTCTGGACTGGGGAGCCTAAACCACAGATCTTTGAGTAGGCCATGCCATTGGAATAATAGCAGTGTGTTTTGAAGAAAATGTAACACCAAACAAGATAAATAAACCAGTTGCATCAAAAGATATCACAGAGGCTCCAGAGTGGTTTCTCATAGCTATTGAGGAAGGCTGGCGTAACTGTGCAGGTCCATATCTCTATTTTTCTCTTTGAACAATCTCTGTGGCACCTCCAGGTATTTTTACCCTTTTCTGCTTCAGCACCTGCTTTCTTTTTGGCTAACCTCTCCACTTGTGGTTAATCTTCTGCCACCCACCTCTTTTGAAAGCATATTGTTTCTGAAACTGAATTGAAGACGCAGCGGGCAGCGTTATGGAGCCTTGCTGTGACCTGCACTGGCCCCAAGCTCACCCCAAGGCTGTAGGTTGCAGCTTCTGTGTTAGCTGAACCAGAAGAGAGTTGCTTGTGATGTCCAAAACCAGCCATGACCCCTCTGATCTCCCTCGGTGTTTTGCGGTCACTGCCCCTTTGCAGCATTAGAACACAAAAACAACAAACTAGAGCAAAATGACACAGAAATAGAAGAAAATCAGGCCTGCTGAGTGAGACACCCTAAAAAGAAGCTGAAGAGCAACTCTCTCCTCTCCCTCCTGTCCAGGCAGTATCAGTCCAGCAACTTTCATTGCCTTCCCGAGCTGAAGAAACTAAACCCGCCACTTTCAGTCTTTCGAACGTCTTTTTCTTTCCATCACTTCTGCAACTTGGCTGTCAGTCCGCTCCCAGCTGCGCAGCGTACCCGCCTCCCCCGACCTCCCCCCCGTTGCTGGCTCTCCCACTCCAGAAAGCTGCCCCGGGCTGAGCGTACTCGTGGGCCAGCACTCTACATCTCCCGTCCTCCGGGAGGTTCAACCTGATCTGGTGTGTCACAGCCACAGCAAGGTAGCCTTCCTCCCTGCCGGCCAATGTTCTAAGCTCTGCAACAGAATATAATATAAGGCATCTAGACAATAATACAAAAAAAAAAAAGGAATCCAAATTAAAGTGGTCTGTCGTCTGCTGGTAATGGTGCTACAGTATTTTTTTTTCCCCAAAGTGAAAATGCTGAGATGGTTACAGAAGAGGTGGCCGTGCACAGCTGTAGCGCTTGCACCAGCGCAGCAGGAAAGGGGAAGTGGGGAGGGGTGCAAAAGGGACAAAATTAGTGAAGCGAGGAGGGCTCCTTTTCAACCACTGTGGGATGTTTTTTTAAAAATCTAACACTGACACACTGTTATGTGTGTGAAGCACATGAACACAAGGGCAGATCTGTTTTTATATTAGGGAGGCCTGTGCCGTTGAGGAATGTGTGCACAATTTATATGAGCTATAAGCTCTAAGCTATAAAATGAAAATCAACTCATCCAAGTCCAAATTCCTGTTATGCATGGAAACTGCAATGTATGGTGGCTGTCTGAAGCATGTATAAGGGGAGCTGTTACTATTTTCTTGGAAACTTATGCTGTCCCATGCCTGGAGCTACAGTTGATTAGTTTGCCAGAAACAGCCATTCATTAATCATCTACACATGGCAAAATAGATCATTTATTAAAGATACACTGTACTATGATGGAGCCTGCTTATTTATTTATGCAGTGTCTTAAATGAGCACAGTGATGAACAAAAAGCATTTCACCAAATAATTAGAATTATCTTTGGCAAAGCAAATATCTCTTGGTGTAAGTCAGACAAAAGCACTGGCCCAAACACATGGCTTGAGCAGCACTGGAATATGTAATTGAATCCTTACCCAAAGTTTCAATCCCTTCTGCTAAGCGGGGGTAGCGAGGCAACACAGTTCTGCATCATGGTCTGAATCCTGAGCCATTCCACAATTCAGACATGTTTGACTGGGTCCATCATAATAAAAAGCAGAGGTTTTGAAAAAGGCTTTTTGAGATGAGGTTACAAAAACCAATCACGAGTAAAAAGCAATGGAAAATTAAAACTTAAACATGGGAGAACTGTTTATAGTGCAAATGCAGGAGAAATTAAGCTGAAGAGGCAAGTGGAGGCAGGCAGGTAATGGGAAAAGCAGAAAGCACCTTGCAACTATGCTGCACGGTGTAAAGAGTGATAAGGCTACATAAAATCAGATGTGCAGTAGTTGTATCTTTGTATGGCATCCAGTCCAAGTGCACACGATGGCTGAAACACGGCACTCCAGGAGCCTCCGTGTCACTTCCGAAGATTGATTTACAGTCAGGGAGCAGACAGTACTAGGATATTTTTGTTGCTTCTTCAACAGAAAACTTAAGAGTAATTATTCTGTACAAAATCATGTGTAGGCTGTCTTCATTTCTGATTATGTGTGTGTTGGACTCCCAAAATCTTTCCTGCCTTGAGAGACACCCGGATATTTGCATAATACCTAAGAAATTCTGCTTTTTCAAGAAAACAGAGTTCTTGCAATCTCCTTTCTAACCAACAGCAACAACTCAACTACAACAAACCCCCACAAACAAAAATCAAAATGTTCTCCAAATGTCAAATGCATTGTGGCTATTAAGACCTAATATAATTTCTGTTTAAAAGGCAAAAATTGTAATAGTATTTGCTGATGAGTCACTTGTTACAGAAATGTAACTGGTTTCATATTAGTGCAGACAAGAAAGAAGGAAGCATTTAATTTTGCTCTCAAAGAACAGCTTTGGGTGGAACCGAACTGTTACAGATGAGACACAGTTTGGGGCAAGCACAAGGCTGGTGAGGGCTCCTCAAGGCAACGGCACACCCTCTTTTGCAGTTGGCACCCAGAAATACTAATGGAGAGCCGCGCCATTCTCAGCACTGCTGCTGACTTTCAATGGTATTTGTGTTTGGAAGCTTAAGGAGAATGTTTTACAGGAAAGAGAAGTGTTTCTCTGAAGACACCAGGGTGTTATTTCTTCTTGGATTAGTGCGATGTGACTCACAACCTTTTCCTACAGAAGCCACATTTTAAAAAGCAGTTAGTTATCTTTCTTTGTCTCTCGTAGAAGAAAGCAATTGTACCAGTATCATAGACTCCCTCCCACAGGTAGACTATCCATGATTTCTTTATGGCATTTAGAAAAGTCATTAGCCTCTGGATACAGAAATATGCAGCAAGTAGCTGGCCGTAGACTTTTTTTTCTTCTAACATTTAATAAACCTGGAACCAGGCTAGTACGTTGGCAAATGTAATCATCTCGAATGCTACCTGATACTGGAAAGAATGGACAATTCATATGCTCGCAACTGTTTCCTATGAAGCTCCATTGGACTGAAACTTGAAGAACTTTGTGGCTCCATATGTTTTCTATTTTAATCTAATGAACCAGTAGAAATAAAACTTTGAAAAAGAATGTGACACAATACAAGAGATATGCCTCAATATTTGCAAGGCTCAGACTATTAAGAGATGTCTGCTAGGACCAGTTAGTATTTAGTAATAAATAATGGGGAATTCCTTTGGCAAAACGAAGTATACATGATTTATAGATTTTGTAGGGCATCTTTAAACTAAAAACATATTTCTTCTATTGCTTATTTAGAACCTAAGCCACTAGCATGTTAAGTTCTCCAGATTAACCTGATTTTTACATAGATGTCCTCTTCCATCTCCTTAAACAGGGAATTAAATGTCTTCTCTGAAATGTAGGTTTCACACCTGCAGAACATAAATTACACCTGAAAACAGCCTTTTCCTCTATGAAAATCTAAAAACTCAAATGAGGTTTTAAGAGTTAGTCTGAAAACAGAGGATGAGGCCCTGTTGTTCAGTTTTCTGACAATCTGTTGCTTATTTTTAATTATGAAAAACATACAGGCTGTGAATGAAATCGTTCTCTAAAAATATATTGTGACATACAAGCGACAGTACTGTCATAGCTTCTGATGTCATTACTGAAAATCTGCAAGATGACTAACTGTAGCATCGCTGCCATATTTTACTATGCTTTTGATGTAGTTATTGGTAGAAGAACAATGTTTTTTATCATCTTCACAATATTGGCCTTGAACTACAATGAAAAAGATTTCTCTAAAGTGTGATACATACAGGCTGTGGAATATATCTGAATTTAGCTGTGAACTCCTTTATTTTCTGAGTATCATTCCATTTAATGACAATTTTGGCGTCTGCACTGAAAAGCCACCCTGATCTTGACATGGTCAATCTAGTCTGCAGCCTCCCTAGGTCTTGGGAGCCTCTTCAGGCCTGTTGGAAGGAACAAGCAAAAAATCTTCAGTGCTGAATTGTTCTACATGATCAATCCACCCAATAGCTTTTGTCCCAGACTCAAATGGCACAGAGTAGGAGGAGTTTTCTACCATTGAACATGTGGTGCAAAGGGTTAGAGATTCAGGCTGGCAAAGAAAAGAACCACCCACTGTCACATAGCAGAAAAATCAGGCTCAAGCAAGTAAAATTGCAAAGTTTGCCTAGTTCTAAAAATCATAAAAGGGGCAAAGATAACACTGGGTGGAGATGTGTGTCTCATGGTTACTTTTTGTTTTGTAAGGATCTGTAACTCTCCAGGGCCTTCTTTATAGTAAAAATAACTGGTTGGGAAATTCCTTGGCTGAGTCAGAAGAGTTTAATCAAGATGTTTGGAGAACCCATAGCATATGGGACTCGGAGACAGAGGCAGAATCCTGGGTCATCCTGCAAAGGCTACAATAATGCAAAAGGTTTTCTGGCAAGTCAAATCAGAAAGTTATGAGGAAATTAATCATCTTTGAAACTTCTTTTTTCAGAATGAACATTTTAGTTCATTTAGAATATTTTTTTCAATTCACATTCTTGCATAGCAGTCCTTCAAAACACTTTTTGTATCTAACAAGTATTCAATTAGAAGTAGAGCTTTTGAGGTGGAAGTTCTGAGATGACATTAAGAATACTAAGTCAAAGAGCAGTAAAGAGAAGTAATGACAGCAGAATTGTTTGTGGCGAGACAGACAGAGGGAAGTAAACCAAGGAGGGTTTGGAAAGCATGAAGCACACTGGAAATATCTTTTAAGTTATTAAGCATCTGCATTGGTCCTGTGGTCTCTAAAGTGACTCTTAAACCCTGGAATGATTTAGCATGGAGTGTGCTGCCTACAGTAGTCCTGTTAGAGTGGAGTTAGAGCTCTCCTAGTATGGATATTCTTTATATATTTTCTCTATATAACATAGTATTATATATTTCTTACTCTAACTGAAGTCATACAGTTTAAGTTATATACTCAGATATATCAACCATGCTTAAACTGTAGTTCATTTCCAAACAGTTTCAGTCCCTTTGGTGTTTCTGGCCACTGTGCAGTTCCAGGAGTGCAGCACCTGGTCTGTGATGCTCTTAACGCCCATGGAAGTGTGACGGACATTAGATCTGCACCTCGGAGACTCACAGCTGAAAAAGCGTGTCTAAACCTGACCAGGACTAACTGGCTTTTAAATGCCATGGGGAATCAAAAGGCTAGGTCCATTTATACCAGTGGGGAAGTTGGATTCCGTTGTGGTAGATGACCTGTTTTTTCCAATTGTAGATACAGAACAAGGATGTTTCATTTGTACTTCATGAAACTATGCTTATGGTACCTTTACACACTCACTGTAACCATGCTGCATCTTGAGCACAGGCCCACATCAACGCTAAGATCTGCTTCTGCCATACAGTGACAGGCGGTCATTGAGAAACAGGCTCCCACAGACCCTTGGCGTGGGCTCACGTACCTATTCGGTGCATTGGCTGAGAGCATTAGGCCCAATCTGGTTTTCTGCCTCATGTTCCTGTTGGCCCTTGAGGTGATATTGTGCGTCTGCAGAAATTTCCCTAACAGGATGCTGTCTGCCATAAGAATAGATGGGGTCCCCATTTCCCTTCACTTCTGGCTGACACTAGAATGTGTGGAGACCCACACCAGGCCGCAGGAATCCTGAGGACACCGCCAAGGAGCAAGATGGCTCAAGCCAGATACCTGGCATGGCAACGTGATGCCAATGAATTAAAAAAACTCATGGTTTTGGGTTTGCAACCACCTCTGAATTAAGATTAAGAAATATCCTCTTACTTGGCAATATTTCTACAGTACAGCATCTTGAGAATCTGGAGTTGCTTACAACCTTTCCAAAGATATTTCAGTGCTTTGTCAGTAAGATGAATGCAACCTGAGACATCCAAGAAGTGAAGATAATGGCAGGCTGCAGCCAAGTATTGGATACAGGTATCAGTCATCTGTAAATGAAGCAACAACACACCCAGAAATTAGAAGATTGTTGAATAGTTGAAAGAAAAAAACACAGAGCACTATTTTAGTGTCTGATTTGTGGGAAAACTATTTTAAAATACTTCACGGAAGTAAGATTTGTGGCACAGCAGAATTGTGAATCTCTGTAAAAGGCTCTACAGGAACCACCACTTAAACAGAAAGAGCATATTAGGTATTGGTTAACTGTGATTCCAGTACAGTCTAAAGTATTGCACGTTTTTTTTCAGCTAATCAGAATGGTTTCACTTTCCAAACCTCATAATTTTGCATGTAGCACATAAAATAAGCCTTTACACTGACCTGCTATTGCATTGTTCTCACTAAACTATTGGGCTGCACTTCCAGTTTAGTTTCATCAGTTTTGTATCTCAGTTCTCTGTTAGAAATGAGTGTCTCACAACCAAGACCTTTTTAACATATAGTCATTTTTCTTTAGCTCTGAACTAGAGCTGCTTAGTTCCAACTCACAAGTCCATTTTTCTAAACTGATATTCATTGCCATTAATGCTGGAAGTCACATTTGAAACATGAGACTGAGTCTTCAAGGTATATAAGCAGCCATGCAAGCTACTTAATCGCTCCACTGACCTCAGTAGAAACAGTTAAGAATAAATTATGTACGTATTTTAATTACCTCAATCAATCAGGACCAAAAATTAAGAGGGGACATGCTAAAGACCATCAAAAGACACTTGATTAAAATCAGTGGAGTGGGATGGTGGAAAGAGAGACAAAGGTTTCACTTGCATTCAACAACCAATTTCATGAGAATCTAAAAGGGACAAGGAGGCAAGATGAAGCTGGGACTTCGGGTTGTGGAACAGAAAATTAGTGCACTAGCTCGAGATGCAGTCCTCCTGGAATATAGAGGTAATTCTGTGCTTTGCTTAATCCAGATTTAGCTATATGCTCAGTATTGAGATCTGCAACAGATTAATAAATATATTAAAATATTAATAAATGTATTATGAGATTAATAAATAGATTAATATTCCTATTGAAATTTAAAAAGTTGCTGACTCTGAAGTCAGTAATAGGTATCAGATGCATTTAAGAGAAATCTACATTCATCATACACTCAATCCTGTTCCCCTTAGAGGACTGAATTACAGAATTCATTGTCCATCAAACTGTGTCTTCAGAACTTTGCTATTTAAATAGCTGATTCATTTAACCAGAGATTTCTTTTCAATTCATGCTGTATTTTTTCATGTGTAGCATGTGTTTCCCACAGCAACTTCATTTTTTTCCTATGAAATAAGAATTACTCTTGAATCAGACTCATTCCTTGAGTAAGACTCAGAACTGCACTGCTGAACCTTTTCGTATCAGCATTTGCAAAATGACTTGTACCTGTCCTAGGCATACAGAAATGTGACAGGGAGACTCACTGTGCTTTCACTGAAGCCAGTGGAGTTTGTTCAAAGACAATTAATTTCTCCCAGTAGATATGATTAAAGTGATAAGCTTTTCTAATTTTAGAGTAACCTGAATAGCACATGCCAAAACATTCTTAATGGACATGTATTTCTATATTGATTTTTTTCCATGTTCTCTTGCTATGAATTTTTTTTTATTAATTTTTTTTATATAGCTGATGTTGCAAGGCATGACTGTCAGACATATTAACATACATCATTTGGAACAGGTTCATTCTTACTTTAATCTCCTGACCATTTTTAAACAGTCTCTGAGTGGAAAATATTTCCTTACTTAGCAGCTGGAGCCCCTCAATTTACACTAGAGATTGCCAAAGGATTTGAAAGACCCATTAGTTTTAACATCCACAGGTGTAACCATCTCATTTTATGGACTTGCAAGCTGGATTCAAGTCAAAAAAAGACTTGTAAACTTATGTGTAGGTTTATTTGAAAGAGTCTTGATGTTCTTTTCTGAAAATAGTAGGGAATTAGCAGTTAACAGATTGGCTTTATAACCATTTAAAGAAAAGATACCATCTAGGAACGAAGCGTTGGAAGGGGATTACTAAGTCACTGAATCTACTTCTTGTTCCCATTTGAAGGAACTAAAAAATATGACCCAATTCTTTCCCTTGTCAAGAGCCGTCCTAACATTCCTTAACACTTTGCCCCCACCTCCCTTCCCAGGATGCTGTTTTACAATTCACTGCTCCGATAATCAGAAACTCTCTGAATTTCCAGCCTAAATGTATCTACTGCCATTTTATGCTTTTTTTTTTTCTCCTCCCGCCCCCCCCATGTTAGTCTATAAGGTGTAGTGGAAAGCATGGCAGAGAAGACTGCTTGCTACCTAACTTCAACTACTTTGGGAAGATCACCATGCACAACTTCTATTATCATTGTAATTATAGAAAAACAGCTTCATATCTAAAAGCAAAGGATACAGGAGATTGGGACCCACGTATATACATAATTAATGTGTACCGTAGGTATCTGCAAGAAATAAACTATTGTAAGACACAGAGCACCTCCCTTGGCCTGCCAGTTCTGAAACAGCCGGTGGGTTTTGGCCTAGAGGCTGAGAGACTTAGGAACTTTTGGAAGGCTAACGAACCAATCAGCATACGTATAATTTAGGGCTGGCTGGCTAGTCAGCTGGGTCAGCTCAAACTAGTTGGCCAGGAGGCCAAGGTGTTCAGCCACCGCAGCGAATACGAGGGCATAAGGTCTCTGTGGAGGACTGAAAGGACAATCAAGGGTCCTGTCTCAGAATCAAGGGAGCCAAGTCTCAGAACTTAAACCTCATGGAAAGTCAGCTGGACTTAAGCTCTGATTTCTAAATTAGTTGAGTACATCGTAGAATTATGACAAGGCACAGATACCAGCAGGTCAAATTTCTGAATGAAATACTAAGTACTTCTTTGCAACAGCAGGCCCAGAGCTATTGCCCCATTTCTCATACATACCTTTGGGCAACCCGCTATGTTGACAGATGTTAGTCTGCGGCAGTGAAATGCCATTGCTCTCACAGCTTCATCCGACAGCTGAGGGCAGTAAGAGACATGGCAGTATTCCAGGTACTTTGTGCCCTTGCAGAACTCCTGAAAGAGCAATAAACCAACCGATCATTCTAGGTGACACGCCTACTCTGTTCTTCTCGGTTTATGATACAATTACTTCAGTCCTTTGATCCACTTCAAGCACTTCAGTTTTCTAGGTACCCTTTATTAGTAGTGAAGTCATTCAGCCGTTGGCTGTGAATGTCACTAGAAAAAGAAGAGATGCATTAAGAGGCTATTTTCCATTGCTCATATATTATACTATGTGTTCATTACACACATTCATTTAAGTTCCACTATATATATTAAAATAGGCTGAATTTGGATTCTTTAACTTGAGCATAACCCAGAACCTAAAGGTTTGTGCTTAAAGGACCAGCTCCAAATACATTTATTCTTCTATGCTCTGCAAATAACCATTTTGTGTATATTAACTTTTCTCCTTTTTTTTTCCCAGAAATGAACAAAAAGAGCTGTATCTGTATAAATTACATTATTTTCATAGAAAGGAATGGGTAAGGATCTCAGGGATGTCACTCGGGAGTTCTGGGGTCTGATTTGCTCTGTGGAGCTCAGGCCAGTTAACTGTGGCTGAAGTGCTGTGTGATTTCTGCTGTGATACCTGTTGACTACAATTTCTATCTTCACAGACCAAACCCTTCATTGACCTTTCCCAGCTTATAAAATGGAGTGGAGATAACTTCACACGTTATGACATTGCAAGAGCTGTTTACAAAACATTTTGGTGATCTGCAGATGGCAAGTGATAAATAGGTGTAAGGTATTATTTATTATTATTACTACAACTACTATTAAGACATTGCAGTTTCTACATGAGTTTTTTAATTTTTACATGAGTACCTTTTCCATGTTCTCTTCTACAAGGCCAACAGAAAAGACCAAATGGACAATTTGACTAACTCACTGTGTTTATATATTTTCCATCTTACATTTGATACTTCCACCTCTGATAGGTGATCATATGAATGAAAATTTTTGGTAAAATGCACATTAAAGTGTATATTTTAAATAGCATCAGAGAATCCCACATAAAACTTTGCTTCTCATGAAACATGGGTAGTTATAACTTTGGCATACTATGCACATTTAGTGTTTGCAATGAAACTCCTATGAAAGGCCACAAAGATTCATAAAATAAACTTTCCTCCTTTGCACTCTGAAACTTTGTTTATCTTTTTGGCCTGAATCTTTTTCAAACCTCAAAATATTCACTTCTAGGCCTGCAAAGACAAGGTAGACCATAATTTTGTTTGTGGAAACCTTCTCTTGAAGAGCCTGCAGATTTGTTAACTGAAGAACCAAACAACCTAAAATGGTATTTCTTCACCAAATGGTGCCATGCTGTGAGTATTGCAGAACATTTTGCTGCTCAAGCAAATCTTTAGCTTCAGGGAGAATCTCCTCTCTTCTGTGATGTCCAGCCTAAAACCACGGTGAGATGCCTTAAATTTGTCACTAAGCTGATCTTCCAGACCTGCTAATCTTGGCCTAAGGCCACTGTAATTTGTCATAGACTGGAATGGAAAATCTACCTCTATAGGGGAAAGAATGAAATACTTATGTAGTAGATGGAAAAAATCCACTGGTTGCACAAAGCTTTTCAAAATTAAAAAAAAAAACAACCCACTGGTTGCACAAAGCTTTTCAAAATTTTCAAGAATTAGTCCTGAGGTAAATAGTCCTGAGGATCATAGTTCATCATATCCAAAACTGCATGGATAAATAACACATGTGCATGCACACAGACACACACAAATGCACATATTTATTGTGCACAAATAGTACATATTTATCATTCTGAAAAAAATTCCATAGTAATCAGACTCTTGCCTTTGACACAGCTATTTTCTCCTTACGTAAAACAGGAACTCGGGCACTAACATGCTTGATCACTGGTAAATGCTAGCTGTTTGAAAGTACGTGACTGTGTGTGATTGTCATCAGCCTTACCTAACAGATGCAAAGAATCAACTTACTAAGTCTGAAATTTGTTTCATAGATCAGAATTCTAGAACTCTTTGTATCCTCAGTCTAGCTCAATTTCTTTCTTTTTCTTTCTTTTCTTTCTACCTACCTACCTACCAGTACAGCTGCAGCAAGGCAGTGCTTCTTGGGCTTGTTTTATTTTACAAATAGCAGGATGCGAATGCTTTAACTTAGGACCGGTTAGAGTGGACACTTCAGAATTTATAAAAACTGACTTCTATACCTTTTCCATTTCAGTCCTGGCTTTACTGGCTGTTATTTGCAACACAGAAACATTCTAAACCCAGTAACTGAATGGGTTTTATCCATGTATAAGAGAAACTGCACTCCCTTCAGAATTAGGCCTCAGATGTGATGACTTAATCACTACATTCTCAGCTAGGGTACGTAGCACAAGCTGAAGCCAAGATTTCAATGTCTGTGAGATACAATTATCTTGTTTTTACTGGCATAGTTTGTCTGCATACATATTTAAAATATCGCTCAAAGTTAGGTTCTGAATTTGCTCATAACTTCAAGTCTACCCCAACATTATTTTGCAAATAGCACTAAAATTATATTTGCAATCAAAGAAAATCAGAGAGCTTTGTTTGCTCTCTTCATCTCTGTATCTCTGGTTCTACACCTATAAAGAAAATAATGGAAGAGGTTGTGAAGATAAATAATGTTTGCAAAACATTTAGACACTACAAAGAATTGAATACCATATGAAGGAAATAATATCATTTTCTAACTTATTTGCACAGTTTTAATTCTGTGTAAATAAGACCTGAGGACACACACAAGCATCAATGAAAATATAAAATACCAAATTGCTGCTCATTAAGTGAGCATCATCTGAGTTATGAATGAGCAAAGATCCTGTTTATAAAATATGTGATCACATAAGCATTTACATACTGTTGTAATGCCTGGGAACAAGTAAGTGAATTAACACTGTACAGGGCATTTTGTAACTTTCAGCAATTTACCTTAACGGTATTAATACAGCCCTCTTAATATGCATCTTCTTTTCACATGATTTAAATATTCTTCATCTAATCAAAGGATAACCAAGATGTGCAGCATACAATGGGGTTACTCTCTACAAATTTTCCATAATATCCTTAGATTCAACTTAGAAAAAAGGAATTGCCATCTCATTTCGAGTTACTTCCTTAGCTTTTCCTCTTTCTCCTGCCCTCCCTAGATCCATGACAACATGGCTGCTGTAACTCCTACCTGTACTCCCTGCCGATGTTTTCTTCCTCAAAGAGTTCAAACTCACATGGCAGAGAAGGAAAGTCACATCTTTTTTCCCATTCTTTTTTTGGAACTTACTTTATGCAATAAGACACTGAAATAGCTGCTTAGTCATAAGCATAGCACAATGTAGAAGTGGATACTCTCCTCTGAAAGGAGCAGCACTGGCACAACACTGAGTTTCCATGAGATACACAAGATGTACATTCTTGGTCATTGTTTCGGTCAAAAACATGGAACTTCACACAGAACGTTCGTGAAAGGCAAGTCAGAATTATTCCTAAAGAAGCAAATCCAAATGGCCTGACATCTATGTTGGGTAACAAGATTCAATCCAGATGCATCCCTTGTGGTACAGCAACAAATGACTCATTCTGACAATATATGGCTGTAAAATGATGGATGTTGGAGCTTTATAATGGAAAAAATGTAGAAGCTAAAGACTGGGATTATGTGATGGCATTGCCTGTACCTGCAGCCTTACAATCTGAAACTGTTTATGGGCATGAAATTTATATCATTAAAAACCATGATTTAAGCATTTCTGTTATATATGGTCAAGAACAATTCTCAGTTACAGAAAAAAGTGCTCCTATTTGGATGTAAATCCTCTCTCCTCCCTAACAAGATGGACAGTTCTTTTTTCTACTGTGAAGTTACCAACTAATGTTTATTTCTTATAGTGTTCTGAAACACAAAGCAGTAAATCTATGCAATCATAGTGAATTTCTCAAATCTCAGTAAGGATTTAGGTAAATTTAACAACCTGTGGTATGCAATTTCACAGTTTAACTATACATTTTGGAAACAGTCATCTCCTTTTCTTCATTCTGAATTTTCAAACTAGGTTCATTTCGTGCCCACTAGATTATGTATGGAAGTAAACAGCAAGAAGTTGACCCCTATCCTCACTTTTCATGCCACTGGCAATTGAACAGAGCTCAGTCGTATTCCCTCAGCCATCCCCTTTTCAGACCGCAGGTTCCTTGCTTACTTTGTTCCTTTTATGGCAATTGTACCATACCTCTGATCATCCCTATTACCTTCTCTGAGTCTTTTCCAGTTTCCAGTGCAGTGCTTTACCCATAAAAAAGCTGTGATCATAGTATAAGTCTAATAGCTATAATCATAGAATCACAGAATGGTTTGGGTTGGAAGGGACCT